>DF239551.1:5140-85626 GCA_000507305.1 Breviolum minutum Mf 1.05b.01
TTAATTGGGGGGTGTTAGTGGACCGAATGTACGGCAAAGCACCCACTGGGAAATCCAAAGAAGACTTGGAGACTCTGCTCTTTGACAGGGTTGCCAGACGCAACCGCACAGACCCTTATGATGAAAAGAAGTATCGTGGGGCTGGACTCAGAGAGGTTCAAACATGGTGGAAAACATGTAAAGATTGGATGGCACGCTACAAAACGCACAGTGAACCGTTCATCTATGACATCAAGAATCAAGAAGTTGTTGAAGGCACTATCTGACAAGGAAGCAGTTGCACAGTCAGAAGTGGATGCATTCATGGAGAATTGCGCTAAGAGGTGGCAGACTAGAGAGGGTACATACCAACTCAAGCGTCTACGTCTGCCAGACGTTCGTGACCTACCTGAGTACCCAGGAACGGATATTGACATGGAGGACATCTAACAATGGACAACATGGCGAAGTACTACGTGGCGGAAGAGAACATTTGAGGGGCTGAGAGGGGCGTTTGTTTCACTTGTTTCACCTAGTTCATATATCTTCCTGGTGGTGTTGCCTTGTCTCGGGGTTTTTTGGTGGGTTGTGTTGCTTGTGGTGTTGTTGTGGTTTGTTGGGTGTTTGTTTTGTTTGTTTTGTCTTTTGGTGTTGTGGTTTGTTGGGTGTTTGTTTTGTTTGTTTTGTCTTTTGCTTCATCACCAGGGAGATTTTCTATCAGTCTTTACCATTTCCAGTAGTTGACCGACCATGTCTAGTACTAGTCCGGCATTGCAGGAAAAAAAAAAACAGAACGAGAAGGGAGCCATGGCTGGGACCAAAGTGGAGCCACCGAAGAAAACCCATGGCGAGATCACTTTGGATCTGTCTGCGGCGGCCGGCCCGGCGGTAGAGGAGAGACAAGAAGACGACCAGGAGGACGTTGGACAGGAAGACCGACGAGAGAAGAAAGAGGGGGTGGGGGGGGGGAGGTTGGAGGGCTGGGGGACAGGGGACTAACTATTGTAAATGGAAGAATCTGTCAGGTGCACCTATATGGTGGAGCCGCCAGGTTTTTTTTTCCCCCCCCGATAGACCGGTTGGAGCAGGTGCACCTGTATGGTGAAGCCACTCGGACGGTTTGGAGGGCATGAATACTCGTTGGTATGTTGCATGGCGAACGTATATCGATTTTAAATAAATCCAAAAGGGTTGGCAGGTGCACCTATATGGTGAAGCCGCCAGATGTGATTCCGAAATATCAGATCCAAGAGTTGTGGAAGGGGAACCAGGCAGATGCACCTGAATGGTAGAGCCGCCAGTGGGATCCTTTCTCGCAGCCTTGGTCGGAGCCTTTCTCGGAGCCTTTCTCGGAGCCTTTCTCGGAGCCTTGGGGGGTGAATTTTCCTTTTCCTTTGTTTCTGCCCGGGATGTGGAGTGGCGGGCGATCGGAGAGCTTACCCTTACCTTTGCTCTTGTGAGTACTTGGTAGGGCTCCGATGGCGTTGGGAAACGGCGGGAATTCGTGATCGTATTGCTGGGTGGAATAGTGCGTGAGGGGTTGCTCTCTGGGAGTGTCGCTGCGTTCGGAGGCTGGGCGAGGACGGACCTCGAGGGCAGCAGCGGGGAGACTCGCCGAGCCTGGGCTGGTGTGGGACGAGCCAGCTGGGTCAGAAGTAGTGGGCGCTGGTAGGTCGACTTTGAGACGGTGATAGGTGAAGCTATCCGCTTCCTTGGCTCTGTGGAATGATTTTTGGCTTCAGAGACCGCCTCCGCTTCGTCCTCTTGGTGTTGGGCGATGAGCCGGGCGCATAGGGGAAGGCTGAGTTTGCCGCTGAAAAACAGGAACAGTGCCTCCGCACAGTATGGGCGGGTAGAGGTGTCCGGGAAGAGGCGTGATGAGACACGAGTGGCTCCCTCGTGGAGCCATCGGATGATAGCAGCGGAGGGCGGAGCGGGTGGGCTTTGTATGGCGTTGTTGTGACCGTTAGTTGGGTCAGGGAGGCGGATGAATCGAGCATTGGATGGCTCATGGTCTAGTGGGGCTGTGGTGGCGGCTAGTTGAAGGGCATTGCGAAGCGCCGCTGTACTGCGGTGGCCGGAGGCGTCGAGTGCCAGGTCCGCGAAGCGATGATTTTGCGGATCGCCTTCCGCCGGGGCGGGCAAAGGGAACCGAAGAGTCCAGGTGATTTTTCGATTGATAATGTCGGTGTTAGGAGAGGCAAGTGCGGGGATGAGGTGGGCAGGGACATTGCCCAGAATGGCCTGTTCTCGAGCTGCATCGCTGGCCACTTTTGGTTGCGCAAGATGTTGTGGCGAGCGGAACTGTGCGTTTTGCCGCACTTGGAATTGGGAGCGGGGATTGTTCTCCGAACCTGTTGTGTCAGAGGTGATCTTGGCCAGGTCGGGGTGGCTGGCAAGCACATAAGCGCCTACTCGTGGCGGCAGGTGGATGATGAGGTGACTGGCGAGTAGCAGCGCGTCCTTTTGGTGTGTGCCACGGCCTTCGGCAGCCCCTACGGTGCTCCACTGGCAGAGCTGGTTACCTGCGAGTGTATCGACCAGGGAGGCATCGAAGAAAGAGGGAGAGGCGAGGTTGGTACCATGAATGAGGTGTCGATGCCAGAAGGTGGGATGGAAGAAAAACGAGTGAATTTCTGGGGGGTCCACTTGGGAGTTGGGGGGGGTAAGGATGTTAGTGATTGTGAGGGCAAGGCTGTATAGGAATTGATCGACGACTATGTAGGGTGTGATGTGGGGAGGATTAGATTGGAGCATTGCCACCAAGAGCTGATGGTGGTAGTGTCGATCGAGGTCTGGCATCAGGTCTTTAAGATCCAGGATCAGAGATGTCCATGGGTGAGTGTGAGAGAGTCGTGAAAGGACTGTATAGAGGGGGGGCGTCCATGATAGGGCTGGCCTCGGCCGGGTGTTCCAGAGCAGTTAGAAGACGGCCGAACGCTGCGTTAGTGGTAGAGTCAAAGAGATCAGGTTCCTCTTCCTCTGGGGCAGCCGTGGCATCTGGTATGTCGTCCGCGGCAGGAGCTGGTGTGGCGGTGTTTCTGGGTTGCAGGAGGAGCTGCAATCGGACATCAGCGGTTGGTATTCATTGTGGCTTCGGTTGACGGGTTGGTGGGAACCGGTGCTGGGGTCCACGGGAACGCGGATCTGTTGCAGTAGGAAGCCAGTGGTGGACTACCCTATCGTTGTCGAGTGAGAGGGCGCAGTGGAAGTGAGCGGATTCCAATGGGATAGTAGGAGTACCCACGATGTTATTCTCAATGTCAACCCAAAACCATTGTGAGCCGGAACGGGCAGTAGAGGGGATAGTGACGAATATGGCCACAGAGAATCGCCGTTGATTAAGAGGTGAGGTGAGGACTTCTCTGGACATTGTGTCTTCCCTTGAGGCCTGGAGTTTGATGGCGATGTAGCCCGGGAAGAGTGTACACCCGGTCGAATTCCTTCTCGGAGGATACGCTGGAAGGTGGTGGTGTGGCAATAATAGACACCAAAGGGGGGAAGGGCAGCAAGTGGGATTGGATCCACCGTGTTGAGGTGTGCTCTAGGAACGGGTTGGTGGATCGATATTAAGACGCGTTTGGGGAGTTGGGAAGTTAATGCCACTACGATGGAAGCCTTATTGTTGTGGTCGATAGCTTCGCCAAGGGTGAGACGCTTGCGGCGATCATAAGCGGCCATACCCCCTAGGACTTTTTCGGTGAAATCGATGGCAGAATTGCGGGAGGTGAGGGAGAAAGGGTGGGAATGTACGATTTGGTTTGTTTGGGGGTCTTGGTTTCCAGGGACACCTGGGCCGTCGTACCTGCGCAAAGCGCGTAAGATCGAAGACCCAACCATGAGCCGAGCGGGGTAAGTCATCTGCGTTGGTGAGCAATTGCACTAAGTGGTTAATTTTCGTGACAAGATTATCGATCCAGGTCGGGAGAGCAGGGTAGCTGGTGCGTGGCAGGACCTTGACGAGGTCATCCTCAGGCGGCTCAGAGGTGTGGGAAGTTCGGTGTCTTGGCATTACGATGGTCCAGTTGACTGTGAGCTGCTGGGCCGAGAGGACGTTATGGAAGAATTGGAAGATTGCTTCTGTGTCATGACGATCGTTTAAAGGTGTGACCACTTCTGCATGGAAGCGGCGGATGACCTGAGGGTCGACGAGAGCGGTACAATGTTCCTGGGAAAAGTTGGGGATAATGTGAGCGCCATAAGCTGCTAGCCAGGCTTCGGCTGAG
This sequence comes from Breviolum minutum Mf 1.05b.01, assembly GCA_000507305.1. Classification (NCBI taxonomy): domain Eukaryota; class Dinophyceae; order Suessiales; family Symbiodiniaceae; genus Breviolum; species Breviolum minutum. The sequence continues at coordinate 9,346 of DF239551.1, forward strand.
AGGTTGGGGTCGGCGATGCAGTCCTGTGAGTGGAGATATTCAATGCCACTGAGGAACAGGGACTTAGCCGCTGCACCGAGAAATTGGGGAGGGGGAACGCCGATGAAAAAGGAAGCCGTCGAGCCAATGCATGATCCGGAGATCGTTGGTAGTTGGTCTAACGGTCACACGATGTCACACGGTCACTTCGTATCGATGCGTTGCAACAAAACTTGGACAAACTTGAAAATCAACTTTTTTCGGAACACCCTGGCGCGGGGTTCAAAGGAGGCCCATTCTTCAAATACCTTTTCAAGTTATGTATACAAACCCTGGAAGTCGGCAACCCCATCATTTCATACAACATGGGGGGTTCCTTTGGACGATGTTTTTAAACCCAAACTTTCAAAAAAAAAACTGGAGTTTAGTTTCACCCACGTCCACGTAGATGAAGCTGCGCAAGGCAGGAGAAGCATTGAGAAATTAATAGCCACAATGCAAATACCATAAACCAAAGAAAGGTCATGATCCCTGCTTCCGTAGTCCAGATGACTCAAAGATGATCCTGGAAGAAGCTCCTTCCATTCCACTGTGGTCAAGTAGTAAACCCTGACGAAGATGAAGGAGATCACCAGGTGCTGTTTTCCCAGTCTGTCCTGTAGCATTAGGTAGTTCGACCATGGAAAGATGTTTGTTGTATGCCCATTATAATGGTATATGTTTTGTCGTCACCGACACGAGGGTCAAAGAGCCTGGGGTCCGCGGCTGACGCCAATGTAAACATGTATAGGTGCCACAAGGATATGTGGTCGGTAGGATGAGTGAATAAGCACCGAAGAGGATGACGCATCCCATACCCACCTTAAGCAGTATTCCATTTGTGCATCATTTGTTCCCAAGCTCAAAATGGCGACCCTCTGACCTCTCAGAAAGAATTGTGCATGTCGCAAGAGAGACGTAGTATCAATTTTAACGGTGCAACTTTTTGGTACATCATATGTTCCCAAGATCGCACTGCCACGTCCACGCGCAAGTCGTGCATCACATGGAGGCAGGGTGATGCGCTCACGGTATGACCTCAGTAGAAAGATTCCAGTAGCCTCTGTATTGGCAGGCGCACGTGGGGTTTAGGCGGTCAAGGTATCAGAATTGCTGTTTTCTCAATGAAAGTTAGCAAGGCGACACCCTCAAAGATGTAGCACATTGGAGGACTCCAGAACACGGAGCAAGCCAATGGCATTGAGTAGAAACTGATGGCACTCTCGCAGTGGTACCGGTGTTGCACATCCGGCCTTGCCCAACAGTGCATGGAATCTTAACAAAATGTAGATCATCTCGCACCATAGCACCGTCGAATCTTGCCTGATGTGAGAGACCCGCCTGAGAAATGCAGAGGTGCATGAAGGACATTTGACTTTACGTGGATGACATGGAGGATTTGCCATGTGGTGGAAGAGATGCTACGAGGGCTGAGAGGGGCGCGACTTGTTTCATCTTTGTTTTACGATTTTCACTGGACGTTGTGAGTTTGGATTGTTTTCTTTCGGTTTTGGTTGGTTTTGTTTTTGCTGCTTTTGGTTTTGTTGTTGAAGACGCTTTTTTGCTCTCACCTGTTCTCCAACACGTGGGAAGCCCATCAAAGACCAAATGCTTCAAGCGCGCACGGTATGGGCTCACAAAAACAGGTCATCCCCAAAGGCAGAGACTTCTGAGCGCATGGGACGGTGGCCATGACCTTTATGTTCCTACCCTATGTATTCAGCCGCAGCGAATGCAAGGTGCGGCGATTACTACACCTATCACTGTGAAGCCAAAATGCTCCATTCATTACACGGAGACACCCTTACATGTAATTCTGCTCTTCGACCGAAGGACTGAACACTTTACCTTGACATTGGATCAAACCAACGCGTTCAAGTAACATCTCACTAGAAGGGATTTTTCCTTACTCTATTCTCCTCAGTACCCTCAGGTGATAGCAGTTTGTGACTGCACGGTTGGGCGTTGTTGCCTTTACGTGGCTTAGGGTTGCTACGAGGGTTAAGGTCACCTTAAAGGAGGCTTAAGGCTGCAGACTTAAGGTGCAAAAGTAGCTTCCCACAAGAGATCGGGTCCGGTCTCGTGTCTCTAAACTGCTTCCCGCCATGCAAGCAGGTCTCCCACTAGGGGTTCCCACGCTCGTTCTAGGCAGCCACCCAGAGACATGACCTTGAGCTGGAAGCATTTCAAAATAATATTTTTTCAAGTGTGTCCTGTTACTAGAATCAGAGACACTAGAGACGCAGTGTACTTGGTCACCACCTCTGTGCCCTGTTGGGAGTGGAGTCATTCGCTTTTCGACTACGTTCTTGTCGGTCTCTTCCAGTGTAACTGCTGGAAAGAACTACACCTCTAAGTGTCCACGTAGCGTATTTTTTTTTGCACATGCCGTGCACGCTCGAGGCTCGGACGGTACGTGTCAACGTTGCGCAACGAATTCAATTCTCACCTTCCGCATGACGTACTATATCCTCCGTCTTTCGCAACTTGCAACCTTCTCTGGCGTGGATGCTTCCTACTAGGTTCTAAAACCATCGTCCTTTACGGGGATCAATTCTTGCTCCGGTGCAGATGCTGTTTGTAACTTCACCAGAGCCCTCTTTTGCACTTTTGTTCGAATTTGTGGATGGTTTCTACTCTGCACAACTGCTTTCAATGTGTGGATTATTGTTGTTTGACAAAGATGACCATTACATATTTTTGTTGCACGTATTTGACGTGTTACGACCTCGGTGGATACGACTATAGCGTCTTTGACATCTTTATTCAGCTGACTGAAGGGCGTTCCGCCCGGAATCAACCGAAGCAGCTGCCAGCAAAAAAAAACAGTGAAATATTGTGATATACTTTTTCACTTAATTAATTTGTACACTTGTATTGATACTCCTTTTTGTTTGAGTAATTGATTTCTCTAGTGTTGGCACCCGCTCCTCTTTGCGGACCCATCCGAGGACTCGATCCCGTGAAGCGAAGTGACGTATCAGCTTCAGGGAAGAAACACGTAGAGCTTCACGATGAACCCTTTTTTTGTATGTTTTTTTGATGGAGATCGCCTGATGTTTCAACCAAATTGTTTGGGATGTATCACCATTTTCGTTCTTGCAGAATGTTGTTTATCAGTTATCTCAGACCCAGATATCAAACGATTCCTCAAGGGATCTTACACGTCAAAGCATCCACTTCGCCTGCTCTTACAGACTTAGGCCTGCTTGTGCTTTCTTTTTAGGACAAAAACATGATGAAAATGCTCAAAAGGAGTCAACCAGACGTTCAGTCAAGAAGCATTGATTTTTGGCCAATCTGTAAGAATGCAGGAACGGTGGATGTAAGTGTGATAGTTTTTTGGGTGCCAAGCAGGAATTACTGAATTATTCAACGTGAAGCGATTCCATTCACCACCATACACTGATGTCGCAAAGCGTTCGAGTGGTTGGTCCTTGCGAACTTTTGCATCTAATCGCTCAGAAGCGATTTGCTTTTTATGCATATCGGTGGACCAATGGATGGTGTGGGTGGTGTGAGTGAGTTTTAAAACCGTGACATGGGAGCATCTTGAAATCAAGAGGGTGATGTGGACGATCATGTTTTGGTTGGTTGGTTCGGAAATGTGCTGTGATAGTTCTTCTTGACTCTACAGATAGAATGAGGTTTAGCTGAACGTAATTTCTCTTTGCGAAGATACGGTAAAGACTAGGATTCAACATTTAGAGACATCTTCAAGGCAAGACGCTCTACTTTTTCCTCAAACCCTTCAAGATTGCGCGCGCTCTTTTTTGATTCGCTCAAGAGGGTTTCCCGAGGTTGTGATGTATCTGGAAGGTATTTGACTGCGAATGGGACTCCTGTGCAGATGGGGGAGAAAGTCCTGGCATCTGTTTTGTTTGCTGTTGAGCGCAGTGACGGCACTCAGGATTTTCAAGAGTTTCAGTTGGAATGCAACGTTGGGCAGACTGCCCACAATACCTGCAGTACCACTCAGCTCATGAAGAAAGGTTGGACGTTTGTGCAATCGAAGTCAGGGAGTTGTCTTGTTCACGAACCCACGAAGAATTTTGTTGGTGAAGTGCTGTATTGGGGTTCTTGCCCTTGGATCCGTGTTGCCTCTGATTAGTCACGCAGGATTGCCGAAGACCCGAGCTAAGAAAGCCATTCAGGCGGTGATGGTGTGGTTCAGGAGTCACCTGAGATGACACGACATATCCTGAGGGGTCATTACCCTTACGATCTGAATTGCCTGGAGTGTGCACAGGGTCGTGGAGTTGGGCGTTCGCCACGGCGACCAAGGCGTGAGAGGATTTTGGAGATTCAAGCGGACTTTTTCGTTGTAACTCGCGAAGCGATGAAAACTTTATTTCCTAAAAGAAAATTTGAAAAACATTTTTCTCTTTTGAGGAAAACCAGTTTTTCAAATTAGCTGCCATGTTAGTCGTGTTTTCCGTTGACCACTACTACTTTTGGCTAAGGGTGGGATGGGTGGGTTTCAAATTGCGTTTCCTCGCTTTTAGTTCTGCAGCCATGGGGGTGTGATCAATGGATCGCAGCTTCGATATGGTTGGAGGGGCCCCCGAGTTTTCCAATCCCGCAGAAACTGCTTCAGGGTTAGCTGTTGGTGAGCTGGATTTGGAAAATTGCAATGCTGAATTGGACAACATGTTTCGACAAGCTGGAATTGGAGTTGAATCACAGTTTGGAAATTCATCTGACGATCGTTTTGATGATTTCGAGTTGGTGGCAAATGATTCTTCTTTCGATGGATACAATTTCCAAACTTCGTTGAGACATGCGACCTTGGCGAGCAGTTCATCATTGCCAGATCTTCCATGGGAATCCCCTGCTTGGGACCTTGCTCCATGATGTAGATCATACTGTTTGCTCTCTTGATTAATGTTGAAGGAGCTTGCCTGAAAAATAACGACCCAGTTGCTCACACACGTGCACCACTGTGTCACTCTCATTAAGGGCTTGGCTGACTCCCCATTCAATGGGCACACTTGTCCACTTCATCAAACTGCGTTGAAAATCCGCCTCCCTTTTCTCCTCCTACGCTACATCACGTTTGTGTCCGACTGCTAAAGAGAAAATTGGAATTTTCCTATCCAATGTCTCTGACAACCTCTTCTTCGCCAACAGCGTCTCTTTGATTGAGCTCTTCGCCATCTTTTGGCAGATGAGGAATCGGCGGACCTGTCAAAGCGCGGGTTGGATCGAGGGACTCTAGAGGATCATACAAATCATCAAATATGCCGGATTGGTTTGTTGCTTCTGTTCGATGTTTGGGTTGTGTTTGTGTTGGGTTTTGGTTGTGTCTTGTGTTGTTCTTTGTTGTCGTTTTCTTTGCTGTTTTTATGCACTGGCCTTACTAGATTATTGACCGGTGGTTCCTAAGTACGGTTCCTTGTCGTTGCTTTCAAATGACTGCCACTATCGTGATGATGAGCGCACCACAGGATCAAAAAAAATGAGCGGTACATGCCAGCCCGATGTTTTGACACTGTTTCACGGGTCGCCTCGGCTCTCGGCTCTCTGTCTAAGAGCTGCCGTTAGGTGGCTTTGGATGTATTGTTGATTGAATGTGTTTCAGCGAACATTTTTTGGCGGGTGCTGTGCTCTGTGTCAAAGTGTATGTCAATATGCTTTGATTCTGCCTTCCTAATGCAGGTATACCGGAAAACTCAGTGCGTTTTTCTTCATTTCTTGTTGTGTGCACCGTCATTGACTTTGATCCGAAATGGTGATCTCTATCTTTGATTCAGTCGACCTTGTAAAGTTTCATTGAAGGAGGTGGATGAGCTTGTCGATTCCAGCAGTTCGCATGTCTCACCTTTCAAGGGATCCTTCCCCCATTTCTGCTCCACACCATACTCCTCGGCGCCCATTCCTCTCCACCAGCTCCACCTCTTCTTGCTCTTGCTCGCCATGACTCGCTCATTGAAACTTGGCAAATGTTCTCCCTTTCCACATGCCATGATGGTGTCGCGAGAGGTGGTGACAGAAATGTGAAACCTCAAAGGTAGAAGTTGACTTGTGGAAACTGTTGGTGCCTGTTGCCCGATGTAGCTACAGCGCCTGAACATTTCCAAAGCCTTGGACGGGGGAGAAAGCGCCACTTGCCTTTTTGGAGAATTGAGCGGAAGTGCACTTGAGCCGCACACTGGCAGCTAAGGTATGCCCAAAAGCACAATAAGAGTTGTTTCATGAACACGATGCACTATACTTTGTCAAAGGCTGAAGTGAGCAGTTTACCGGCAAGCCAAAACGGCTGCCAGTTGCTTGAAAAGTTTTCTTCATGTGTATTCTCGGCGCTAGCTGGTCACCTGACACAGCAATACAAGTGACATGCATTGTTAGGTGACATATGCTTCAGGTGGTAGATTTCATCCATGGGATGTTTTGTCACTTGTTTCCTCCTATGTTAGAGGTTTTGTTGTGTTTTCCCAACCACTCGTCTCCTCGCGTTTTGTAAGAACATTGAACAACTTGCTTTCCAGCAGGTTCAAACCAGTCATCCTTTCTTGTCGTTCAAAATGGCCATAAATCATCAACGTTTTCATGTTGAAATGCACCTCCTCTTTTCGTTTAGGTTGGTTGTCTACTTACACGTCTGAATGTTCGTGTGACATATCCAGATCAAACCTGTGAGGTGGAGGGTGGGTAAAAAACGAAAACTTGCGAAAACAAATTTGTTTCGGTCCAACCGTCCTGGTCCTTGTAATTACATGTTTTTAATTTTCTTGTGCGCGAAGCGATTTTCGTAATCGTTTGAAGGTAACTTTTGTTTGTTCCTGGAAAACATTGACAAATTTTTGGAAGCGTTTGATCTTTCTGTTCTTTTTGCCTGGATAGAAACGTGAAAACAAAGAAAATGTTTTTTTTTGCATTGCGACATTGCAGAATGGCGGCACTTACACAACATTTACCAAAAGAAAACTGCGTTGATCCACAGTCGTTTCAATTTTTCTTAATTTTACTGTAAAAATTCAATATTGCGGTACGCGTAGTCAAACTAAAGCGGTACTAGAATCCGCCGCCTTTATTCTATCGCTTGAAATACACGATCCTGCCAGGCGTAGAAGAGAACATTTGTTGGTTAGCATTCTGGTAGCAAAATTGCAGAAAATGTTTTGAATGTTTTTTGACACGAACATTGAAATGAAGATTTCGCGGAGTTAAATCCTGTCCATATGGTATACTAGTTTGAGCAATGTGCAATTCTTAATTAACCTTTATCGAAGTCAATTTTGTCCAATTTCAATGTGGTTTCGTTCCTTTCATTCTATTTTATTTCATATTTTTTGTTATTCAGATCATTGCGTTTCATTTTTTCCTCAGTAATTGTATCCATTTTCATTTTCCATGTCATTTCAATTTTTATTTCCTTCATTTTTTCTTTCTTTTGGCATCGTGTCGTGTCGCCTCCTAATCATGTCATGCAATATCAGGTAAAAATTGTGTTGTTTGGACAAGGTTGCTAAATTTTTGCAAATTGGAATGTTTGTGTTGGAAAGTGTTCAACCTTCCGCCCTGCCAGAGAATGACAATGAGAGAAGATTGGTTGCACGGAATACCAGACCGAACCGGTTTGGGAGCGGAGATTTTGATTGGAAACTTTCTGTACTATGTCTTGCTACATGAAATGCTACATGAAAAACAATCTGATTCAAATCTACTTCGGTAGACTGCATTTCGATGCGCACTTTACGTTGTGCCAAAATGACCGTTTTTTTTTGTTTGCATTAATTTTCTATCCTTTTAAGGCAACAATCTTGCAGACTGCACGGTCGGAACATGTGTGTGCCACATACCATGATTTTCCAAAACGTACTGAGTGTTTCACCCTCAACATGATTTTTTCGCCACGGCCGACACAGCAACTTTTTTTTGTTTGTATTGCAGAGTGTCTCCCTGAGACCAGTCGTTGGATGGAGGGCCTTTTTTTTTCAACGCAGAGATTGTGCATTTTAAACCCTAGATACAGTTATGGTGAATTGAGCTTTTGAAGTCTGTTTTTTTTGTTGACCCTTTTCATTCCCTGTGCGTTTTAGACTCAGGGTGCCTCTAGTATTGGATATTGCCCAAGCAAGGAGATCCAGATGTTTTATATCTCAAATCCCAACATGGCAAAAAGTCTTGTTTGGAAACTCATTTCTGCCTGGAAACAGCTGTTATCAGTCCGGTCCGAGAAAAAAACATTGCCGACACAAGGTCCCATGGGAAGAAGTTCCAAAAGAACAAGTCCAAGAAACATCAAAAGTGCTGCATATAGAAGGAGAACAATTCTAATGAAGTGAACTTCATTTCCCCATTTTCGAAGCACTTTCTTCCCCAGAAATACGTCGATGCTATTCCGCCCAAATCACGTGGCCACGAGCGAAGGGACGGCAAAAAGAAATATTTCCTTAGGGTGCAAACCTGTCGTTCCTCTGAAGTCGAAGGGGTAGCAATGTGTTTAAAACAAGGCTGGTATTTTGACGTGTTTGCTTCGAAGCCCGGAACAGTACTTTTCATACATTGCCGGTTTGTTAGACGCCCGAGTATCAAAAAGTTTGGATTGGAGACCCCTGACTGTCGGAAAGCGATCTCGTGGCTTTGGAACTGGGGTTACAGTCTAAAACGTGACATGCCGGTGCCTGTAACCTAAATGGGCTATTGAGGAATGGTCCCCCTCTGTCATTTTTGCAAACCCTTGGCACCTGACGGCTCCAAAGCCCAGGGAGGCGAGCGATGAAACGGTGATGATTTCCAACCTTGTGCTGAAGATATTTACGACGAGGGTTCAATTCATACAACTTCCGTCCAACAACGACCTCGCAAGTTTCAAGTGTGCAGTCATTTCCGGTGTCCCGATGAAACACAATGCCAATGAAGAAATGACCGCTTTAGAGTATCGCAGGCGATGACAATTTACGACATTATGGAAAACATCTGTGCGCCCAGGGTTTAAGTCCCGGCGGTGTCCAGTTGGGCTCTGAATTTGTTCTCCTCTCCATCCAGGTATAATGACGTACCAGCTACGCACAAGAAACACTCATCCAAGGGATCCGCTGCAAGCCCACGAAGCCCCGTGATGCGTCAAAGTTTCTTACGGCGTTTTTTTGTAGATGGTACAGTCACCACCTCCGAAACAAACCACCGCTGATACGGTAGCATTGAAAAATGCAAACTTGGTAAGTATCCCTTTGCTTTGGTCTTGCAAATTTCTAGCGATTCGCGTGCATAGTTTTTGGGCCTTGTTCCTTGTGATACGCAGGACCAATGTGCTGCATCATGCTTCCACAAACCGTCAATGCGTCCCAATTATTTTTGTATTTGACTCCCGAAACCTGTATGCCACAAAATGGCAGACCTTTTCAGGACGCAGGCGTGCTCCTTTTCTTGCGCGCGGGTAAGCCAATGATTGATGCAGAATTGATTGAAAAGAGTTGGAATGTGCCTGTACCACCGATGGTGCTAGGAGTTCTTGACACAGGCCTTCTTTCGCAGGCTTTGGGCCCTTTGTAATAGCACGCTGCGCAGCGTGCATGCGGGCCCTGAAGGGGCGCAACTTTTCAGACAAGCCATCGGCCATCGGTCTTATAACAATTGAAGCACGTCCCCCAGGCAAACGAATAGTTCCCCAAAGCATATACAGGTCGTGAAAGCATCGAATTTGTCCCCAAATACAACCCTGGACGAGTCGGGGCCGCCCTGCTTATGCTTGGGACTCGATGTTTCAAAGTTTCAGCAGGCATACACAAATTCGAAACGAGGAATTGATTCCGTTCACTGACAGCTGATGACCGTGAAAGGAGAGTCATATATACGATGGAGTGGCGTAGTGGAATTGAATATTGGCATTTGTGTTTGGGGGAAAACAAAGTTCAACCGAAGACATTGACGACCCGCACTGGTTTGGAGATTGGAGTGTTGGACCAGTCATCGTCCCATAAATGGCTTAGCTGTATGTTGTCCATGGCTAGTACAGGCAGACGGCAAGACGATATTGACCACCGCTTGCAACATGCGGCCGCATTTCTTGTTAACAAATAGATTTCTTGCTACAAAATGGTTTCAATGGCATCTGTTTTGAAATTTGCTGATGCTACGGGTACATGGATGGGGTTTGTATTGCACCTGGGCCACCGCAAGCTTCTTACACATGATTTTTGACGCGCCTTGGTGCAAATTGCTTGGACGTGTTGTGGGCCTGCCACCTGACATAAATCGGAAGCAAGTCAAGTCAAGTCAGCCCCGTAGGCGAGCCCAATGTAAGGGCGGAGGCGGAAAAAAAAATATGTATGTACCAATGACTGTACAACTTGTAGGTGTCTCTCAGAAAACGTGGTAGCAGCGCTTCCATGGAGTAGAAATGTAGGAAAGTCGGAAGCAAAGCATCCCATTGAACCGCATTTCTCGCAACACTTTCCCAGTTGCCCAAAGCTTTGTACCTGCAGAACATTTCCAGTTTTGTGTCCCAAGTTTGTTGTGGGCGCCCACGGGAACGATTTCTTGGAGGTGGATTCCACGCAAGTGCTCTCCTCACCCAGCGTTCGGCAGGTAAATTTGCAATGTAAAAAGCAAATTTCCAGTATTGAATCATACACTTCTCTGACCAGGGAGAAATTCCACTCGCACGGGCCCAGTGATCCACATGCATATACCACTCGTGCAAAACATCATGCCATCGCGCTGACCAATCCGTGCCTGGTGGGGGCCCCACAATGCGACGAACAAGCTTTCGAAATTGAACGTCATACTTTTTTAAATGTTTTCTGTATAAAGGGCGGTGCTCTGCAGCGAAGCAGGCTGTTGAAGAAACAATTGCTTCGAAATAGCGCAGTCGGTGTTTGATAGAGCACTCCTGGCGTTGTACCATCCAACGGTGTTTCTGGAAAGCCTGGGTTGCTTGCTTTAAATGGTATTCCACATCAAAGTCCTGACCAGGGCAAGCGCAGAGCATGCAACCAAGCCATTTGCGTGATTCGGTGTGACAATGTACCTTGTTCATGTGGCTAGCCCCAACTTGAATGAACGAAGGTGGTTGCGCTTCCGTTGTTAACGCCACAGTCTTTCAAGTGTTCAACATTAACCCTGCATCTGCCAGATGTCGCACTAAGCTATCCAATAAATTTTGTGCCTCTTCCTTCGTATTAGCAAAAATTAGTAAAACTGGGGACGTCATCTGCAAAGCGCAGATCAAGTAAACGAACCATATCGTCTACAAGATCGATCCCAGCTTGCGGATTTGTAGCTCTCCACTCGGACATTGCCAACTCAAGCGCGGCGCAAAACAACCGGGGACTCAGCACCGCACCCTTGTGGCACACCAGAAAATATGTCAAACTTTTTGCTAGCACCAGCACCATCTAAAATCCAAATCAATTGGTCTGACATATTTCGTCGATGCAAAGCTTCCCATAATGTGTCCCGCTTTACTGTATCGAAGGCTTTGGACAAATCCAAGCTGATGATCCACAATGGGAGTCCAGTTCCTCTGCTCTTGTGCAAAAAGAGATTTGTTGTCAGAACATGTTCTTCCATTCCTTGGCTTGAACCAAAACCGTGTTGTGCTTCTAGTTGAAAACTTTCCGATGGCAAATTATCCGTCACGCGTGTCAGAACTGGAGTGATCAACATTGGAACACCATGGTGCCAAAATACGGTGAACCAAATGCTGGCATACGAACGGGAGTTGGACTGAAACTTACCACCTTGCAACGGAATGTCGGTCAAAAATGGTTGGATGGCATCTTGACAGGCCAGGTCACAATTACAACACATCGATTTGGAAAATTATTTGCGGCAAATTTTTTGGTGTCTTTTGGACAATTTTTTTTTGCATTACCTCGCTGCAAAAGGAACCGCTGATGCAGATCGTAGCAACGACAACTGGCAGATGAGATGCGATTGTGTTCCCCGCTAGGAACATAGTAACATGACCAGCGTGTTCCCTCCGGACCCAAAAACTGTCCGTGATAAGTGCTTCCAGTGCAATGTGAAGCACGCATCAAAAAATCCAATGGAGATTGCGTGGTTTCGAAGCAGTCGTTGGTTTATTTGGGAAGTTTCTTGTGCAACAATAATGCCACTTGAACCTTGACCACATCCACAGACACGACGATCGCCGCATTGAAGTGATCCCACCTAGCAGTTGACACCACCATAGTTTCGCCCCTCACCAGAAATGGCCAACCACGGCGCAGAGCCGGGCAATATGCAGGAACCGCCTTGACCGAAGCCCGACGCAGAAAGGAGCGTACATACCCCGAATTCATGCGCAGCCGACGATGTTGCTCATCGTCCTTGGCATAGAAACAGGAGGAAGATGGAGCGAAGAAGCCGCCAGTTTTGTCAAACTCCCCGCACACGCCCGACAAGCACCCCGCCTCCTCCAGAACTCGGTGGCAGCTGCCCTCATCAACCGATGGACGGCCCAGTTGACCCATGCTGCTTTGCAAGCCTTTGCCGCCAGCCTCCTCGACCAGGACTGCACCCATCTTACCAATGTTGAAGGTAATGATCCTCTCTGGAGCCAACTCCTGGCCGAGGCCCCAGGCCCACCCCCCGAGCCCAGCCGCCTCCCAGCCCCTCCTTAAATCTGGCTTGGACTTAGCCAGCTCCCCCGCAATGCCGGAGCCACCGGGATAGAAATGGCCAACTGGTTTCGNGCCCAGTTGACCCATGCTGCTTTGCAAGCCTTTGCCGCCAGCCTCCTCGACCAGGACTGCACCCATCTTACCAATGTTGAAGGTAATGATCCTCTCTGGAGCCAACTCCTGGCCGAGGCCCCAGGCCCACCCCCCGAGCCCAGCCGCCTCCCAGCCCCTCCTTAAATCTGGCTTGGACTTAGCCAGCTCCCCCGCAATGCCGGAGCCACCGGGATAGAAATGGCCAACTGGTTTCGTCCAATGCCTGGAGACTGCCCAGTAAAACAGTCCGAAAATCTGAGATTTCTGCGGTTCAAAAAGGAACGGGAAAAAGAAAAAAATGGCAGTATTGGGCCTGAACTGAATAGACGCTTTGGTGCTGCAAGGGCGGAATGTGAAGCACTGTGCCGTGTTTGGACCCACGCTGTCCTCCCAAAGGCAGAAAGGATCCGAATTTTTGAAGCCTGCGTACTTTCAAAATTGTTGTATTGTTTGCACACAGCATGGCGTAACAATGCCGAACAGAGAAGATTCAAGGCTTTTCAGGCAAAATGTGTCAAGAAAATCCTCAACATCCCGCACTCTTTTGTGAGCACGATCTCAAAAAGATCGTGTTGGAGCGAAGCGGCGACCACAAAATTTCCAGCATTTTGGCCCATCGCGAGTTGGTTCTTTTTGGAAGGGGAGTCAGGAGGCAGTGCGTGTTTTCTGGTCAGACGACGATGGAACAATTTGCGAGGTGGAAACGGTGGGACGCTTGGCTTTGCAGATTGGCTAGCATTCTTTATTTATGCTACTTGCGAACCTTGGACTTTGCACATCTGGAGACTGGCCAGTATAAAAACAGTCCCAATGCCTGGAAGCTGACCAGTAAAACAGTTCCCTGACCTGAGACCTATCGCGGCAAAAAAGGCGTGAGGGGAAAAAAAAAAACGCGGTCCATGCTATTCGACATCGGGGGTGCAACCATTCGGCGCAGCAGTGCCGCAAAAGATGCAGGGTGGTCGTTGGAATGGCACGAGCTTTTCACAATTGGAATATTGTTTTTTTTTGGTCTTCGCACCTTTTTCACGCAAGGCGTTTGGTCGGAACTGTTTAGCTGGGCATCTGCAGCTGTGATAAAACCGGGGTCAAAAATTGTATGTAAACAACTTTGAGGTTTCCTCCTGCTCGCGCGTTGCCAGCACCAGCACCAGCACCATGGTGGGGACACCGAATCCATCGAGGACCTTGTGTCCGAAGCACCCGAGCTGCCGCCCACCAGAGGACTCCCAGGCCGCCCCTTGGAAGCTCAGACTTGTATTTGGCCCAGCCCTTTCTATACATCCGGAGCCGCCGATGCAGGAATAGCATTGCCTGGAAAATGGTCAATGAAACCGTTTTGGACTACAGACAAGCCGACAAAAAAAAATCGGATCATTGTTTAGCAGAATGCGGGCCTTACAGTGCTGTTTAGGAATCACAACTCATATGGGAAGTCGGGCCAACAAGGTGTATCATCGAAATGATGGAGGAACCGAACTGCGAAGTCCAAAGCGTTTGGATACGTAGTACGCGGCCAATACTGGCAATCATAGCTTTTGGCTTCGGCACATCACTTCCATGCTGCGTCCAACGCGTTTCACGCCACCGGACCGTATGTGGTAAAAGGAACATTGGCCTGCAAGGCCGTCGCAAGTATTTTGACACGGTTGTCACACCTGTAGTTTTTTTCGGTGCAGGTGTACAAACGGGTTGAAGTTGGAGAGTGATGAAGCCGCAACTTTCCTGAGGTTGCTCGCCCACACCAAACCCCAGCCCTCCTGCGCCACTCCCTCACCAACGCCCTGATCCACCGCTGGAGCGCCATGCTCACGCATGCGGCCATGCATGCCTTTGCAGCATCCCTCCTTGACCAAGACCTATCTGGCTGCCACAACCTCGAAGGCAACACCCCTTCCATCAGTGAGATCCTCGCTGAGGTCAGCAGCCCCCCCCACTACACCAGACTTCCAGCCCCCTCCTAAGGAGACCGGCTTGGACTTGGCCCTCTCCTCTGCACATCCGGGAGCCGCCGGTATATAAATGGCTAGCATCGTGCTCAATGCCTGGAGACTGACCAGTAAAACAATCCTTGCTACTGAACATTCTGCGGTCAAAAAGGCGCGGGGAAAAAAATAAAAAAACAAAATCTACCTAGGATGGATATTGTGTTTCGCCGGTTGCCTCGTTCCACCGCTGGACCGCTTGGAAACAAAAACGCTTGGTGATCTGGATTGGACGTGATCGTAACAGCTTGCCGGACACCAATTTCAGTTGAATGGCAAAATTTCAGCCAATCAATTTTGGTCGTCAGCAGCGCGCATTGGGCTGCAACAGGGTGGCATTCTAATTTTGACAGTATGCTCTCTCGCACATGTGGACTCGTAGCCGTCCACATGCAAATCGGGATCGCAGGCATTACCAAAAACATCTGGCACTCCATCATGGATGGCTTGCGGTGGCCAAACTGCCGTCATGGCATACTTTTGTGGACTTTACCTTCGCATTTGGCTGTGTCACTATTGGATCGTGGTCGTGGTGTTTCACTTTGGCTCGGGTAGGGTCAAGGCAGGAAAGGGGCCATCGGCCACATTGCACCACGCGAATGAATGCCTGGTGGTCCGATATCTTCGACACAGCTGCGCTTATAACGCGGTATGTGGGATTTTGACTCCGTCACCACAGTCAGGGACGGGAACCACACCAACGAGCACCGAGGGTTTTTTTTACCAGTGTCAGGTAGCAGGTGGACAAAAATTCGTAAGTAACAACATTTCCAATGCACCTTTGGGGCACAAGCGGTGCCGGCAAATGAAAAATTATGAACAATTCTCAAGCCGAGGCTTTGAAATGACGCGAGGCTTTGAAATGATTCTTGAAGCCGTTGCGCCGAACAAAAGTATTTGATGCTCGCACATCGTAACGGTGGGATGGACCACGAGGATTCCAAACAGGTTTTTTTTGAACCCATTCATGCAAACAAATTTGCCATGTCGCACCTAACTAGTTAATTATGTTTTTTGCAAACATGGCATGACCATGGTTTCACCCTCAGCCGCTACATTCCAAGGATGAGGATTTTCATCCCATTCTATGGAGGTGCTAAGAGTGATCGATAAATTAAAAAAACAAGATGTCAAACGTACAGGGTATGGTGACCACTCTTAAAACAAACGTTGAAACAGTAGCGTTGAGATATGGCAGCTTAATCCAATAGTACGTATCCACGTGTTTTTGGTTGCATAGTTTTTAGGCCAAGTCTTACGTGATACAAGATCAATGTGTTGCATCATGTTTCCATAAACAATCCATGCATTTATGTCCGTGATGCCGGTCCCCAACTTTCAGAAGGGAACATTTTCATGTCCATCGTTTGTGAATACGGCCGTTTTGGCAGCATTTAATCGCAATCCTCGGTTTTTTCCAATGTGGATGTGTCCGAAATGAAATTCTGTCTCTGGCCAAGTTGATGTGGAACAGAGGCGGGCATGGCGACATTGAAGTTACATCTCCATTTTTGTGTTCTGTTGGTTGTTGCTTTTTTGTATTGTTTTTGGAATCGTAGGATTTCAAATTGGAAAAATGATCATTGGCCGTTTCCTTTCTGTAAAAAAGAATTGGGAACCGCTTGGAACTGCATGTGGCACCAAGCCGAGGCATGAAAAAAATCGTTGGAGGCGTGAGCCTCTGGCAGATGATCGCAGCAGGAGTTTGGCGCTTGCCCCACTTTTCCATAGGTGTTGAAAGCATCGGTGATATCTGATAGCTGAGTTTTGCTTTTGCAGCGATAAATCACCACGAAGGTGCTAAGACGAGAAATTTGAGAAGGTGGGTCTCATTGGGGGAAATGTCGTGAAGTCCTTGATGTGGACCAGTTGTGTTTGGACGATGTTGCTCAGTGTAAGTGTAATCAACAAACCATGTCATTAAGCCATTCACTGCGGTTGGAGCTATTGAACGTATTGATCATGAATAATCCTGCATTAGTTCCGGGCATCCGTTTTTTGATCACCAGACAAAAAATCGTACTTGAATCAACTTTTTTTTTGGAACAAAGTAAATATTTTCTTCAAGAAGCAGCACCCCAACAATCTGGTGAGGTTGTTGGGAATGTTCGTGGAAGTCTCATTGCCTAGGAGGGAAACAACCCACATGCCACCAATCATGAAACGATTTTGACAAGACTGATTGAGGTTAGGTCACTAGGGTGCAAATAATAATTACCACCACTCTACACACTGTCGCCGGAGCTATAGGATGCAGAGGTGGATTTCAATGATTCATGGTTAACCATTGGCATTTTTTTTGGTCGATAGATCTTTGAAATGGGCGAATTATCACCCCAACAAGACGTAGACATTTTCTGCAAGAACAACATCCCAGAAAATCTTGTGAGGTTGTTTACAATGTTCATGGAAGTCTCATTCGGTTTTAATTTTTTGAACATCTTCTAAGGTATACATCAAACTATATAAATGTTTTTTTTTTTGAAATCATTTCAAGGTAGCTTGGGGTGGGTCGGAACAGCTTGAGACTGCGAGCCCTGTGACCTGTGGTGAGTCATTGTGCAAGACATCGATCGCAGCCGCTCCGGCCCACCAACCTTTCGCGCGGGGGCTGGGCATTGGTGATGCTTGCTGTTTGACAAAATGTTTGGATAATCTACCTATTTCATCATCTATCCGGCCACTGCCTCAGCCTCTGCGACGGACAAGCGGTAATTAATTTTTCATCTACTTGTGTTGTGGGTCTTTCTTCCCTGATTTTTTTTTGGCTTTCAAGCGAGGCTGCACCAACATCATGCCGTCCATGTTGGCTCTTCATCTGGTACTGAGCCCAGTTGAGGTAACAATGACAGGACGTTGTCCACCCGCAAGGTCCCGCCACTGGTCACCTCCCAAGGTGCTCCTGAACGTCCTGAACGTCGTGCAGACGCTCAGAGATCACGAGGCCAAAGAGGGGAACGACGCTTCTCGTAGTGGTAGCAGGAGAGAATACCAAGGATGAATATGTTGTAATGATGTGTAAATTCTTAGGTTTTGGAAATTGTAGTGTGCTTTACTTGTTGGATTCTTTTTGATATTATATAGATTTTTGGTTCATTGACAAATCCCACGATGTGAAGTTTTGACTCCAGGTGATGCCGTTGATTTCCAACGACATCAACGATGAGACAGCCAGAAGCTCGTAACGGTTCGAAGCGATTCGAAGATTCTCGAAGCGTCAGACCTGCAGTTTTTTTTTTCTCGAAGCTTTCTTCGGAATCGAATTCTGAGGTGCCCGGCTCGGAGGTGGCGTCGCATCTGGAGCTCCGGGAGACCAAACCTCCAGACGTCCATGTGGCGGACGACGTGGATGGGAAGCACTTGGAGCAGTCATTCCGCGAGTTGGAGGTCACCGAGGAGCTGCATTGGATCAATGTGACAAAAGTTGAATCCTCACGTGACGTCATCAGTTCCCGATAAGGTCACAAGGTCTGGGGGTCCTCCCCTAAGATCCGCCGTTCTTGGGACCTCCCCCTCTAATAATAGTCCAAAGGTTTCCAAATGAGGTTGCCACAAGGGTCAATTCTGCCGGTTTAGGAAGTGTTCCAACTACAAACCTGATCAAACAATTCCGGAAAAAAAGTAAGTGGGGGGGGGGGGGGGGTGAAAATTTTTGTGTTTATTTTTTTGGCTTTTGATTATTGAAAAAGATGATAGGGGAGGGTTCATTAAATAAGGGTCAACAGTAAGGTGATCTCCTGTAGTTTGCAGGAGCTTCGAGCTAGCGGCCAGTGGCATATGAAGGTGTAAAATGCTTTAAGTTGTCGAAGTCTTCCCCATGCAACCCTTGGTTTTCCATGTCTTTGTGGGTTTTGGATTTTGTTGTTGGGGTTTTGTTGTGTTAGTTGGAGGAGGCATGTTGTTGAACTGAGGGGTGCTTTGTTTGCTTGAGTTTGTTGTTTGCCTTTGTTGCTGTTTGTAGGCTGGTCTGTATTGACAAGAGTATTCCTGAAGCAGTGGTCTTTGAGATGTTTCAAAGATGAATGTGACCGCTATCATCTCAAGTTCATACGCGGGACTCTTTAAAGCCATGGTTTCGGTTGGCCAGCTTGTTTATACTACCTGTAAGAGTGGAGAATCAGTTTGCAAAACTGGTGGTTGGGTAGTATGTGCTGATCCACATAGTGTGGTGTTGGCTACGGCCCCAAAGTTAGTCCGAGGGTTTCCTTTAGCAGTGGAAGGGGCTGAGGGCAACGTCAAAGTGGCTTTTCTACGAGTCCCAGGTGAGTCAGTAGCTTCCCAGCTGTCTAGTGGTTGGAAGGGTCCAAAAGAAGATAATCTACCTAGCTTGGATGCATGTAAGAAGGCATGGGCCAAGGTAGACAGTCAGACAGTGAAGAGCAGCGATGCAGAAGCCGCTACCGGCTCGGAGATCTGCAGTTCGACATGGAGCAGCTTCAGCAGTTACTAGGTCGGAAAGATGGATCCAGTGGAAGCAGCAGCAGCGACAGCGAGTCAGAGATGGAGACAAGGGCCAGAGCCGCTCACTTTCTGCCTTCCAAGAAAGGAACAAGTCCAAGACCAAGTCTGCCGAGGTGGATGTGAACCAGTTGATGCTTCAGGAGCTACAGGAGAGTTGGAAGATATGATTGTGACCTCTCTGGAAAGTTTCTTTGGATGGCCAAATGCAGTCTGAGAGGCACCGACACAACCTCCACTTGCACATGTGGGTGGTGTTGCTTCTCCAGCCCCGGCACCTTTGCCGATCTCCCAGCCTGCGCGGCCCATGGACCTTCTGACTTTGGTGCTATAGGTTTTCAACCTTCACCCGCCCAACTGGATTGTTGGGGCGGGAAATGGCCGTTGTCACTGGAAGTTGCACAGAGTGACCTACGGCTGGCCAGCTGGCTTGTACCATAGGCCATTCAGCTTCAGTCGAAAAAATGGCAGTTCGACTCCTGATTGCTTCTTTGGCCTGCTTTGAGTTTTTGGAAAGCATCTCATGGATGACATTCGTACTTCAGAGAAAATGCCGTTGGCGCTGCCTGGTTAAAAAGCAGCAGCGCTTAGTCTGAAGAGGGATCAGTCAAATGCAGTGAAGGAATGACAAGAGTATTCCTGAACCAGTGGTCTTTTAGATGTTTCAAAGATGAATGTGACCGCTATCATCTCAAGTTCACCTCCACCCACCCCAGCCACCGGGGAAATGGCCGTTAGTCACTGGAAGTTGCACAGAGTGACCTACGGCTGGCCAGCTGGCTTGTACCATAGGCCATTCAGCTTCAGTCGAAAAATGGCAGTTCGACTCCTGATTGCTTCTTTGGCCTGCTTTGAGTTTTTGGAAAGCATCTCATGGATGACATTCGTACTTCAGAGAAAATGCCGTTGGCGCTGCCTGGTTACAAAGCAGCAGCGCTTAGTCTGAAGAGGGATCAGTCAAATGCAGTGAAGGAATGTTGTTTTTGCTTGTTTGCTTTTGTATCGTTGATTGTGGTATGTGTGTGTTGTACTGCTTTGTGTTGTTGCTGTTTTGTAGGATGGGAGAGTGCTCTAAAGGAGGCGGAAGATGCCTTGAAGCTTTGCGCTTTGCCTCCCAGGAGCTCCTTGCAAAGGCCAAAGAGGCCAAAGAACTGCAAGGTGACGACCTTTGCAGCAACGGAACGTGGCATCTCTCAGGAGATTTCAAGGCGCAAAGTCGTTTCGTTTCGACTCATTTTTTTCTCGTTTTGTCTTGCGCTGCCTGCGACGTCATTGGATGACAACTCGGCAGGTCACTCAAGAAAGGCTGTGGATTGGAAAACCGTGCAACATCACCGCGCATGGTGGGAGCCTCAAGATGTTTCAAAGTGACAACTGTTAAAAAGGATTTGAACACAATTTCTTAGAGGAGTGTCGACACAGCACCACTCAAAACTCGTGCGTGCATTCTCTGTGATCTGCTTGTTTTACACGCTGTTACTAATTATTTGCTGTGATTTCTGCAAAAGATTAGTCTGACACTCACATGATTCGCATAACTTCTACATGACAACATCATACAACATCACAGCCGCATTTTTCATCCTAAGCTCCAAGGCTTGAGGTCACGGGTTCACGTTTCCCCGTCTTGACAACAAAAATTCCCCGGGAGGCGTCACGCTCTTCCTGAAGCACAACATTGGCTTCCACGACACGGTCCACTTCCACGGAGACCTCGCGGTCGTCGCTGTGCGGCGGCCCTTGCGAGATCCCTGCGTCTTTCTGGGCTGCGACGCCTTCGTGGAGCCGGGCGCCGTGCTGCGCCTCGCGGGCTGCCAGAACGCCAACGACCGCCACGGACCTCCTGGCGGCGCCATGTACGTGTATGATAGCCTCGACGTCCGTGGGCAGCTCCACGTTCGCGACTCCAATGCCAGAGAGGGTGGATCCTTGGGCTGAAGTTGTGTTGTTTTTTTGCAGTGTGGACATCCGCGGTTTGTCCTGCGAAGATGCAGGAAAAGATGACTTGATTCAGAATTGCTAAAGGGATTGAGCTGACTTTGAATTAGATCTCGTCTGAGATAGGGATAGAAGACATTCAGCGTTATAGGATTTTTTCCTTCCCATTGCCAAGTATCATTGGGATTTCAATTTCAGCATTTTTTTTTGACTTTTGGAGCATCTCTTGCTGTGAAAAAGTGTGGGTTTTCAGCGGTTCGGCAGGTGCCATTTTCGTGCAGGAGGGAAGCTTCACCCAGTTGGGTGGGACCTTGACGATCACGAATGCATCCGCGCCAAGGGGAGGTGTGGTGGACTATGGAGCTCCTCAGGGTGGAATTTTGAGGTGTTGTTTGAGGATGTTTGAGGTGGCTCCACGGGCCGTTTTCCAAGGTTTCACGCGTCATGTTTGAAGTATCTCGATGCTACGAAAGAGCTCTGCATCTCGGCCGCAGGTGCCATTTACGTGAAGGAGGGAAGCTTCACCCAATTGGGAGGCAACTTGAGGATCACTGATGCATCGGCAGAGTCAGGTGGAGGCGTGGTGAGAATCCGTTAAAATGCTTTAGAGGCGTTGCGTTTCAAAAGGTGACGTCCTGGATCTTTCTAGAAATGCTTGCAACCTGATATAAGGTGCGATGTGGATCGGTGGAAATCTGACGATGAAGAAGAACAAGTTGTCCATCACACATGCCACTGCGAAGATCGGAGGCACATGTCATGGAATCCTGTCGGGTCATCTCCATCATTCCTCTCAGTTGAGGGCACATGGATTAAGATCGGCAGCTGCCGAGCTTTACCGAACTTTTTGTGTCATCCCACCATGTGTGTCTTTTTTTCCCGTTGCCCGGTCGATAGTGAGTGAGGTGGCATTTGGGTCGGTGGTGATGGGCTTTTTGAAGATGCAGTGGCCTCCTTCGACCAGTGCAACTTGCCATGGAGTTGTGGGGAGGCCCTCATCCTGTCATGACGTATCCTCACGGGGACATCCAATACCTCGTTGTTTCCATGGTTTTGAACCAAAGGGACGATGTCATCATGTGTGCTCTGTTTTTGCATGAAATATGCAGGTGAAACGGTGAAACATGATGAAAAACAACTTTGCCCCTAATCCGCGCCTTTTGCGCAGCTTTCCCCCGCATCAAGTGGCTCCGAGTTATGGTTTTTTCCTTCCATTTTGCCTTTGAGGCCATGCGTTGGAAGATGGAGGTGGCATCCGAGTTTTTGGAGATGTCGATGTTGTGAACACAAGTCTAACCTTCAACTCTTCGATACTTGGACGACTTTGGCCACATATTACTCGATGTTATTAGAATATGTTAAGATATGTTCTTCATGAATTGCCTTTGTGGTGGAGTGATTTGGGCACGAGCACATGCCCGCGGCTCCTGCAGCCACTGGGGGGTTGGTCGCTGCGTTGGTTTCTAACTACCTGTCTAGTGACATTTGGTGGAACCCTGCAGGACCTGTTGCACCCCTGTGTCGGGAACTGGTGAGAGATCCTTCGTGGCACGTGCCGTCCTTGCTCATTGGTGTTCTCCTGGGCATATTTCTTGCACAACTGCTGGACCTTCTCTATTTGGCTCGGCAGTCTTTGGCTCTCTACGTGCGGCCGCGCAATTGGGGTAGCTACAACGCTGGCTTGATCAAGGCACGCATTGCATGAGCGGCAACCCTTTGTTGGCTGAACTACAAGCTCTGAGACAAGAGCTGGCTGCACTGAGCTCGCGTGTTCTCCAATTGGAGGAGCAGGTGGGTGGACATCGATCTGGGGGTGGATCTCTTTTTGCATCTCCGAGCCCAGCCCCTGTTACGGTGAACTCCGTGGGGAGCCCTTTGGCAGAGCTTCCCCCTTTTCCAAATCTGGACAGCAGCAATCTTTCGCTGCCGAGGCCGAGTACGCAGTCGCCTGCAATTGTTCCTATTGCAAACCCTACGGAGGAGGAGAGAATTCGAGCGGCCATTGAGATTGGGGAGTTCCTCGCTCGGTGCTTGCTTGGCACCAACCGTGGTTCCAGTGCACCAGGATCCCTTTGGCTTCTCGGATCTACGTGGTGGTGCGCGATTTTGAAGGCCGAGTGTTCGATCCAGTTGCTAAACTCTCAGCCGTAGGATAGCCAGTGGGTAGAGATGGATCAAAGGCCACGTCCGGGGTGATAGTTTCCACTGACGAATCAAAAGTCACGTGCCCTTCAAAATCAGGTGCTAAGATGCCCAGCCAAAGTTTCTTGACAGCCGTTGCCTCGCCAGCACCTGGGGCACGATCCACAAATTCTTCTCGCACTGAAATGAGCCGCAACAAAGAACCGGTAGGGAGCAATCTCTTTGACGCCACTCTGTTCCAAGCTGCCAAAGGGACTGCTACTACCAACTTGCCTTCCACCTCTGATCAAAATGACCGAACTGGTATGGATCTCAGGAAGGTCCCCCACTCCAACTTCAAAGAGACCAATGGGAAAGTCTGGATCCACCTCTTTCTGCTCACCCGTAATCACTGTGCACTCAGGATCTTCCTCCAACTCCATCTGCAGGCCAACTCAGCCGTGCAGTCTGGACAGCTAACCAGGCTTCCCACAACGAAGGAAGTCCGACAAAGATGAATTGCCAGCTGTATCACCTCGTATCACCAGAGGGCGAACCGAGGAAAAGCTGTGATGAACTTGAACCCTTTTTGATCAACACTTCGCTTTTGCCTCGGCCACGAGTGGAAAGGAGCTTTGGATGCATTAGAGCTCGAAGAACCCGATCAGCCAGACGGCGAAGCTTCATCGTCCAGCAACCCTCAGCTTGCCAAGGCCATCTCGAAGCTGACAGAGATTGCGAGCCACTTGAAGGCTCAAAGAAGGAAAAGCAAACCCTCGAAACTCTTTCAGATGGTGGTGCAGTGGGTGGTACCGATGGCAGCACCAGCGGCATCACCAGTCAGAATTATTCAGCTGCACCGAGAGCATTGAGGAAAACATTGCGTTCGAATCCCCGAGAACTTTACTAAGTCATGGAGCGCAACATGGAGGAGGACTTCAAGATGAGGACGCAACTTCCTGGGTCAACCCCAACTGCAGTCTCAGCCAGAGCGTGGTTAGAACTACGCGGCCGGGTCCAAAATTACTAAACCCCGGTGCGCGTCTTATGGGGTATAGCGGGGTGGCAGATTGCTTGAAAGCCAATCAGGTCGATCAAGTCAGGGCCAGGTGTATGTTACTCCTGGCCATAGTGGAGCTTTGCCTGGAACTGGACGGAGAACCCCGCCGGATCCTTCATCTGGCGCATTCCGAGCTGGCAGAGATGGATATCCAAATGCCAACTGCAGAATTTCTATACGGATTACTGCAGGTTGGAGGAAGAGGACACGATTTTTTGGACGTTTTGCTGCACCTAGCTGGTATGACATTGTTGTGCAACTGTGGACGCCCCCATGTGAAACTGCGGGGATACAGCCGAGAGCATAAGATGTCGTGGACGAAAGCTGCAGAAGGATATCCCCCACGGCTGGCTAGTTTTTTGGCCTTGGCGGTTGCCGAAAGTTTGAAACCAATTGCAAGACGCAGACCGCTAGATCCTGCTTCTTGTGCCAGAGCTTCGTCAAGACGGATTAGGGAATCGAAAAATCCTGGACCAAGGGACCAAGACCAAGGGCAGGCGTCAGTGAACGTGCCGACTTGGAAGGTATAGCTTTGGTCAGGCCTGCAACTCAATTGCTGCAACGGCGTGTTCATGAACGCTTCCTTCACTGGCTTGGACCGATCTATGGAGAGCTTAGACAGACATCCTAGGCTGCAGCTTCATTTCATACGTGCTTTTGGCAACTGGTTGTATCAACAAGGCGAACCAATTTACTTGTTCCGGCATTTGGTGGTATACCTGCAACAGATGTATCCAACCGAGCGTCAAACTCTCACCGGCGCTTGGGAACTTCTTTCGAAATGGGAGTCGATACGGCCTGTTAATCATAAGCCACCTTTGCCGAAACTGGTGCTGGATGCATTCACATCGATAGGTTTGTTATGGGGCTGCCGTTAGGCTCCAAAGTTGCCCCAAGGACAACTTCATCAACAAACGACATCATTTTTCAGTGAAGTTGTCGCATGTGTCGCAAAGGTGTCGCATGTATCGCAGGGTTCGCAGAAATATGATCATGTTCATGATCATGCACATGTATAAGTCATGCATCCAGAATGCATGACATGCAAAAGCTAAAGTTGCATGGAAATGATATTTTGAAGAAAGATGTCATTTCTTTTCCATGCTTTAAGTGCTTGCAAAGGCTTTACAATCCGCATCGCCGAACATATGCGCATGGGGGTGCTGCGAAAGGTGTCGTAACTGCATGGCCAAAAAGTTAAAGTACAGGAGAATGCAATGAACGTTTCAGCTACAATATTTTTACAATAAATGTATATATATACAGTTCAAATAATACTTTTCCGCATCGCCGAACACATGTGCAAGTATATACATGAAGAATTGACAAAAATTTTTATGAAAAATCATGTATGTGTGCAACTATATATATTCTAATCACTTTGTTTTAAATGTGTCATGTGCTTTCCGCATCGCCGCACGGTGCGCATGGGGGGGATGCGGGAGGTGTCGTAAGTGCATGCAAAGAACATGGCATGAAGCCATCTATAGATGGAGAAAAGCTTCATGGAAAGTCTAGTGTTCTCATTACCTGTACTTAGTTGGTTTTTGGGGTTGTGCTTTCCCCATCGTCGAACATGTGCGCATGGATGGGATGCGAGAGGTGTCGTAAGTGCATGACTTTAAAGGTAAAGTACTTAAGAACTTCAGGGCACGGACCAAAAATTCTTATGGGTACATAGACATTTTGTTAGGAATTTTTGATGTGTTTTTTAATACAGTTTTTTTTGTAGCTGTGAGAAAGGACAATGACAATACCATGTCATTTTAGCTGCCAGATATCTTTGTTTTTTGGAGTTGCAATGTAGATACATATTCAAAATAGTATATAGATGACTGGGTGGGACCAAGGGTGGGACCAATAAAATGGCCGCAAAAAGGCATGGAACATATGGTGTGCCCGCTCCATGGTTCAAACTTGCGATTGTCAATGTCTAGAGTCTAGACTCAAAGCCTCATCACAATGTCTACAGTATAGTCTAGGCTCAAAGCCTCATAGTATTTTGTCAGTTTAAAGTCTAGACTCGAACACTTATACTTGAGCCAAAACGGCTGTTAAAAAAAACAACAGGAACCATATATGTTACATATGTTCGAATTACATTTTTGGGGGGTCATCCAAAAAACAGTTGCAACCTTGGATATTTGGTTTTGGGTGTTTCATTTGGAAATGGTTTCGAAAAAGCCATGGCGTATGGCACTTTTTCCTCAGGATCCTCAGGATCCTCAGGAGCGCAGTTGCGCTTGTGCGTGGTTTCTGACTTCTTGCCAGCGTTGCCCCAAACCAAGGATAATTCTTTGAAATACCCGGAGTAAAACGGATGCCGAGTGGCAACGAACAGCAATCATTTTGATTTGACCAAGATATGATTCATCTTGCCAGCACGCATACCATCTTGGGTTAATACGTGTTTTCAACACAAATTTCCCCAATTCTTCTAGGTCGTGATGTTTTGGCCGCAACTTCCATCTCCTGATCTTCTGTCTTTGACAGTTCTGTGAAAGCCCCTGCCAATGCAGGAGATGTTGCGTCAACAACGACTGTATTTCGGTAGCGGACTCAGTTGAAAGTACGATGTCTTCGGAATCCATCATTTGGATAGCAGAAGACAAGGTCCAAGCGCAAAGTGCTCCCCCTTGAAGAATGTGAGCCTTAATAGTTGGTTTCATGTCAAACTTGTTTGGAAATTATTCTTGGGTTTCCAAATTATGAAGGGCTCAACTTCCCCAGAAAGTACTCTTGGATTTCAGGAAAAATTACGGTGCGCCTACAGTTCCAGATCATTGCAATGTGGGGCGTTCAATTTACAAAGGGGCTCCAATTCCCAAAGTACCTTTGGGTTTCTGAAGAAGACCAAGTTCTAATTGCTTGGGGTCCTAAGTTTTGGCGATTAGAATTCAAATTTTTCTTGGGTCGAGAAACTCCGGTGGTATTTGCAAACTCTATAGCTTTACAAGTCATATACCATAGTAGCACCTTGATATGAGCAGCTTTCCAACACCTTCCCAAGATAGGATAATGAGATGGCTTGTCAAGGCCAGTATTCCTCGCAGTGAGGAAAAGTTTTCGAACACCAATCCTGAGTGAAAAGCCAGCGTGGCCGTACATGTAGCGGGGTTCAACTAATCCAAAATCTATACCTCTAAACTCTAAACAAGTAAACTTCCAAAACAAACAGCATAAGGAGTGTATCCAAACAAGGAACCTTTCTTTCCGGAAGATAGAATGCATTTCCAAAGAAAAACTCCGGAGACGATCATCCAGTGACATACGGGGGCCACCAAGCAAGTCATGATCCAGCCAATCTGCTAACAAACTTGGGATAAGATCCTTCGCAGTTCCTAAGAACACTACATGTAGGAGGTCCCGTAGGCAACTTCCCAAAGTCCACCCTGGAATACAAGCATAAGGTGAAAGGACCTTGCATGTTTGACGATACGTATGATCATCTATTGTTGTGAGGTGCCTTGCACTTGATTCTCTGAAATCGCAATACCACATAGCTGGATCTGATCTCAGTGTTCTTCTTTGTGATAGGCATGATTCACATATATATGTGCAATTGTAGTATCTTTCAAATTCGTTGCACTCAACACGGGCTTTCCCATCATATCGCATTGCCCAATAGGCCCCCCTGCAGGGAAGTCAAGAAGCATTATTAAAGAGAGGCTCCTTTATATACACTACAGTTGGCAAAATTCAATCAAAAAACGTTTCTTTGAACATTTTGAAGGTAACCCCAAACCTCCAACCAAGAGCCAGTTGTTTTCCTCTACGCTTGTAGCGACTAGTGTTTTTGGCAAACTCTTCATTCATAAAGCCCTGAGGTGGAAATGTCCCTTGCGTGCAAATGCCCAGAGACCAGGCCAGTAGTGCTGCTACTCGTGCGTGAATCTTTTTCCGGACCTAGGACTAAAGAGGATTTACTTTGGAATGTTTGTTTCAGGAAACTGTATCTAGCAAGGTCTTGTTCAGGCTTAAGATGTTCAAGATATTGCAACCTAGACACCTTCTTGTTTGACATGCATTCGTATGGAATCACCACCGATGGGAATTTGATGTCCACAACCTGAATTGCAATTGCCGAATTGAAAATAAAAACCTTTCATGTTGTATACAAGTGGTTTGGGTGCCTAGCAACACTTCCAGAGGCCAATACTGATGATATAGACCACACATAGAATTCCGAGTCTCTAAAGAATTCTGCGCCGTCACAGTGGATGGATAGAGGAACCAATCCTCAGGAGATGTTGTTTTCCATGTTTTGTTCTATACTTGTTTTTTAGGGATGATACAATAAAGCTACAAATAAAGCTAACCACTGAGAAAAGCACTGTTTTTTGGGATGGTATCATCAGCCAAAGCAGGGTGGGTTCGCCACGCTAGACATGTTGAACAATGGTTCCAAAATTCTTCAAGAGCTCCAGCAGAGCGATTCCCCAGCATTGATGCTGCAAACTTCAGGGGCATTTGAAAAGATTCAAAAATTGATTGGAAAAACAATATTGTTGAATATGTTCAAGTATGTTTAGTCATCAGTGTCTCCAACTGCCAGGCAATTATCACCAGCCTGCTCACTGCCTGCCCTGGCCACAGCATCTAAGATCTCGTGTGGGAGCAAGACTGGGATTTGAACATCTCGGGGTTGCAAACAATCAGAAACCTTAGGTGGGCCAATGAGACAATAGAGTAGAACCACTTGGTTCAAACGAAGCACATGTATTTGCATATCCATATGCATGCTATTTCTAAATTCATACATAAATTCATATAGACAAATATATCTATAATATCTATGATTATATATTTGTATACCTTGAAAATGTTTTCAGAGAAACATCAAACCAGAAATGTTGGTGGCCACGTAACCTGAAGATGCATTTCTACATAGTAGACCTCCAGATCTATATTGTACAAATTGCGCAACCAACGATGCAAGTCTCGCTCTTGATTCGACGCTTTAGCCCCAAAACTCCCCAAAGATGCAAATGCAGTTATAGCTTCAGATTGCGGGCCATCCATACATTGTGCTTGAGCTATAGATGCAACTGATTGTACATGGCTCTTACCACTTCCAATCATTCCTTAGATAAGGTATATTCAAGTGACATTCAAATGGCATTGTGATAGCAGGATTTTCTAACCAAGACTCGAATGAATTGTTCGCCTTGATGACTGAAAGGCATAGATTCATATCGGGTTCGTCTCTTGAATGATCGCCTCCTGAGATTGGCTGGGTTCAGGATGTACCCCATTACTTCGAATCCTTTTTTGAAATCTACTACATCCCAATACTGCAAAGTTTCACCAAGATGCTGTTGTTCCAAGGTAGTTTGAAACCTCTCCGCTTTGATCACTGGACCTGCGTGTGGGCACCAATGCTTAATGGGGGCGAAGGTGAGTGCAGGAATGACACATATATTCAGTAAATCAAATGGTATCCGAAATGTTCTACAGACCACTTGTATTGCTCCGTTCTGTATGTTTTCTATTCGCAAAAGTCACTAGCGCATTCAAAGTGATTACTTTTTTGTGACTTCGCTGCATGCTGGTGTTAGAGCTGTTGAACAAGATTGCCACGAGAAACCCATTCCTCATGAAGGCCACTGAAAAACTGATAAAGCACCTACGCCCCAACGGTGTTCTCACCGTTCCGAGTCTCCATCAGCACATTTGGCCTTTGCTTTGGCTTTCCCCTTAGATTTTGCTTTAGGGAAGAGGCCATTCAACATAGCTCGCCCAGCAGCCTCGCAGGGACAAGTATTGACAAAAGAAGTTGATCATAGTTGGCGAGAGATGTAAAGAGTATATCTACATTACAAGTAAGTTGACCCAAAGTATATTCACATTACAAGTTCGATATCTTTGTCTTCACAATGTGAGGGAACAACATAATTCATTTTGAATAAAAACTCTGCCTTCGCTTTCTCATACCATTTCATTTTCTCTTCAGAGATAGCCATCAACTTTAGGAACTGCTCATCATCATCGATGTTTCGGGAGATAAGGTCGTTGATCTTCTCATGCAACGTCTCTAACTTCTGGGAGCATTCCATCAGCTTATCGTTCAACTCCCCCCCATACTCCACATTTTTGAGGGAAAGCGCTAACTTCCTAGCATCCGCAGACTTGGAGAGAACCTCGCTCATCAGATCAATCGCTCTCCTGAGGGCAATTTAATGAATGGAATGGGGCCATTGAATTGGAAAGAACTCTTTCTGATAAGTGTTTTGTTTCAAGGTTTTAAAGTTTGAAGCGAGGTACTGTTTGACAGACTTGGGGGCCATCTCCTCCACGTTTTCTTGTTTGGTTTTGGGGGTCTTGGTTTTGGTGACCTGACCGCACTGCATCGCATCCCATAAGGCACTCTCGCTTTCAACCTTCGCCATTGGCAAAGCTCCACTGTGCAAAGGTGCCCCTTCGGCTGTGAGTTCAGCAAGGGTCGCCGCATCAGGTTTTGATGAGCCTTCTAGAGACATCCCATCAGTGGTTTGGTTTGTAGAATCCACCTTTTTGGCCTTGCCAACGTAGTAATAAATTTCCTTCAGGGAGCCAAGAAAGCAAAGGATGAGTAATGGATCAAAAGAAAGATGGGAAACATTTTGAATACCACCACCCAACAATTTTGATGCATCTTAGTCCTCTTCATCCTGGGGGAAATCTTCATCCCAATACCAAAGACCTTTGGATCTCAACAGACCCATAAGCTTCTTTGCCTTTTCTGGGGGATATTTCTTTTCCAAGTCACGCCCCTTCACACCCTCCCGACCACTGCGAAAGCGGTTGATTGACTCCACTCTTTTCGCAATGCGGACTTCCAGCCTGAAGTAAGAGCGTGTTTTTGATGGTAAGGGGTTGTTAGTCTCTAATCATTTTTCAACTAAGATTTTTGAAGTTAGAAGTTCAAATCCATTTCTCAGCAATCTTGGGGTGTGAAACCACCAAAACATCAAACATACTCTTCAAGTGAGTAGCTCATCAAAGTTTTTGCCAGCTGCTAGCCAGTCATTGAATAGGCTGGTCTTGTCCTTCTTGACATACTCGCTGAGCTTGACCGGAAACTTCTTATTGCTGCACGCACGAGTGAACTTATCCCACTCATTTTTGTGGGTAACGCCTTAGCTCTTGATAGTTGTGTGGTGGTTAAGTTTGGATTCTTCACGAGTTTTTGCGAAAGTGCCTTTCTATTCCCCCTGATAAGTACCGGGTTGATCGCAAATTGTTTTGTGAAACTGCTAAACCAATGGCAAAACAACATCAGCAACGGTTCTCTGAATCAAGTACTGGGCACTGTTGGCCTTTCCAGCTTCAGCAACAACAACTGCTTGACCTGCAGCAGCACCAAGTGTAGCAGCCACACCTGCAGAGGCTTCCTTCTCCTCATCTTCATCGAGCTCAGATCCATCCAAGGCACTTTCATCGTCATCAGTGTCGGAGGTTGAAGTTGAACCTGAGTCAGCATCATCATCTTCTTCATCATCATCTTCTTCATCATCATTAGTAGGATCAATGTCTTCAGCAGTAGGATGGGAATCCTCAGGTTCTCTTTCTTCGATGTCTTCTTCTATTTCCTCCTCTTCTCCTCCTCCCTCTTCATATTCTTCCTCCTCTTCTTTGTCTTCAGCCTCAACTTCATTCTCCAGCTGTCGAATCATTTCATCTATAGATTCGCCACCAGATGAAAGAGCATCCTCATCATTCTGGCTTTCATCATCTCTCTTGTCTTCGCCTTTCTCCTCCTCCACCTTCACGCTTTCAGATTCTTCGTCCTCAAGATCCTTGTCTGTCTTGGCTCTTTTATGTTCCTTTGGCTTCTTCTCCTGGTCCTCGTGCTTCCTTTTCTTGGCCTTGACGTCCTTCTTTCTATCATCCTTCTTGCCATGATCCTTGATGCCGTCCTTCTTCTTCTCATCTTCTTTTTCTGGCATCTTCTTCTTCTTCGCATCCTCATCTTTTCCTGACTTCTTCTCATCTTCTTTTTCTTTCTTCTTCTTCTTCGCGTCCTCATCTTTTCCTGACTTCTTCTCATCTTCTTTTTCTAACTTCTTCTTCGCATCCTCCACTTTTCCTGACTTCTTCTCATCTTCTTTTTCTTTCTTCTTCTTCTTCGCATCCTCATCTTTTCCTGACTTCTTCTCATCTTCTTTTGCTAACTTCTTCTTCTTCGCATCCTCATCTTTTCCTGACTTCTTCCCATCGTCCACTTTTTCTGACTTCTTCTTCTTCTCCTTTGCCTTCTGTGCTGCCTCAGCCTCCTTTGCCTTTTGCAAAGCCATCATTTCTTGAAGATCTTTAGAATCCCGACGCTTCCTACTTGATGACCTTTCACTCTCCTCTGCTGGTGACTTCAAAGACCGAGTGACCTTGTCGGGTGGTGTCTTGTAGACAAACGCTTTCGAGGCCGTTGTCGAAGCAGTCGAAGCACTAGCGCTGGAGTCGCTAGGCCTTGACTTCCCATGGACTCTGATGGCCGGTGGACGAGTCACAGGGGGTTTGATGACCACCTTGGTTTTCTTTTTGTCAGTGTTGGACTTAGACTTCGCCATTGGGCCTGCGCTAAGCACCTATGCCTATATGGCTATACTCTTTTGCCAACTGACCCAAAATCCTTCGGTTCAGGATAAATTCCAAGTTGATACAACCTTGATTGGAAGAAAAAGTCATCAAAGGTTAAGCAAGTATGGAATTTCTGGGATTTTCCATGATTTTTGATGCCTATACCATTCGCAACTTTTCTCGACAAGTTGATAGAAGAAAAGTCATCAAAGGTTATAAGCAAGTATGGTTTTTTCTGGAATTTTTGATGCCCATACAAATCGCAACTTTTCTCGACAATTCTCTACTTTTTCTCGGCAAATCGCAACTTTTATATGATGCTATAAGATAGCAAAACATGGAAAAACATAGTCATGATGAATTTTGAATTTCTAGGCATCTCCAAGCTAGATTTGCAAGGCAAGGGGGGTATGGCACCTGATTTGAGAAGATGTTTCATCACCATTCGCGGCATCACCTTCCTGGCAGGAAAATTCTATAAAAATGGTTGGTGTTGGTAATGTTTTGCTTGAATTGCCATGCAAAATGCACTCTTTTGAATGGATTGGTGTGCAAAACTCTCTTTTTACACACTTTGGGTGATATATCATGCTTTTGGATTGCAATCACCAAGAAACTAACCCAGGTATGAGAAACAAGGGATGTCATCAAACAATGATTGATGATTAGCAAGGTTCAAGTTCAACCAACACTTCCACTGGGCCAAACGAGTTCTCAGTTCCAATTTGGTTAAATTTGTGCAGGTAAATGCTGCTATTGAAACACCCCAGGGGCATTTTTGCCATCACCAGGAACCAAACCCAGTTTTCAGGAAACAATATATCAGAAATAAGCTATGTCATCAAGACATGATTGATGATTGAATTGGTTCAACCACTATACTCCGTCACTGGGCCTAGCAAGGTTCTTCGTTCCAGCAAAACAAAATCCAAAAAGAATCTCACTTTGTGAGATAATTTATCACAGGGTCAAGATCTGCATGCTTCATCCAGAAAGCCATTTCTTTACTGGTTTTGGCAACCCCCCCTTTGTTTGCCAAGGCCGTCTTCACAAACGCCCTGGCTCGTCTCTTTGAAGCTTGGAGATGCTGGGATCGCAGTTTGGCAAGCGAGACTCCAAACCTGAGTTCATGCGCTGTGGGGGAGATCAAGACTAAGATTTACTATACAATCATTCTTACTAAGATCGTACCATACAAATTCCAATTTGGTAGGAGAGGGAGAGGCTTTTAAGGCCATGTTCTTGAAACAATCATACCATACAATTTTGATTTTGCAGAGGAGCGAAGCATTTGAGTTCATTGAAGGTTTTGAAAACAGAAAAGGAATGAAAGGACAAACCAAACTTAGGGGCTGTCTTGGATAAGCTTGGCTTCGCTTAAGGTTCTTGTTTCCCTTCACTCTCTTGATTCCACGGCTATCATAGTATACATCAACCAAGTTCACGCGCTCACTCCGCTCTGGGAGACTTGTAGGACGGAATTGCTCTATGTCATTGATCTCCTGATGGCCTGAGGGCACAAACGTGTACTCATAGAAGGATGATAACGCTATTTCCAAATGGTCCCCATGATGATACCGCTTTTGAATTGTTGGTTTGGGTATGCCAAAGGTATTTTCATGAAATTTACTTTCTTGATGTTGTGGAGTTTTACCCTCAAAAACACAAGAAACAACCGGTATTTTGCATCATTTTAATCTAGAAACCCTGCCTGAATAGAGCCAAGTGCCCTTATCCGTCAAACCGCCAAACTCAGACATTCTGATGTGCTTTCTGAAAATGCGAATCTTTTTCATCAACAACTGGAATGCTGGGTGTTGCTCCAGCAGGGATCCCCGTGGTTGCTCTAGGATCCACCATATCCCACGTGAAGCTGCCAACAAAATAAGTAGGCAGCACCGAGCCACCATCACGTTTCCGTTTGCAACACAAGGAACAGAGCTGTCCCCAAGTGGCATTCCATGGGATCTCAGGGTTGTACCCCGGGCCCTTAGTTACGAGATTATTGCAAAACCACAAGCTTGGGGATCCATTTGTAACTACCTAATCTAAGTGAAGTTTGAATATCATGAAGAAGCGGAGTTTGATTTCCAACCATAAACAATAAAATTGATCACAAAAGGTATACATCAAAAATTACTGGGAGGTAGGTGGGAACCAAGGAACACCCAAACAAAGCTTGAGCATACTGGTGCCATGGTCAGGCCGGACCCTTCACGTAATCGTAGCACTTGGTAAATTGCGTGGGCAAACCCTTCAGGCTGTAGGAAATCCATTGCAGGGCCCCCATACGTAATGTCAAGAGCCGCGCAAGTGCGACCAGCCTATTTAGGGTACGATTAGACACACAAGTTTGGACTTACGTGTTGTAGGTACGTATGTGTGTAATACTTTCCAAACAAATCCCTAAAGATGAAAACAATGTTTGGAATTCTAGCCACCTGAGACTCTCCAATGCTCACTGATTGCTCCCCAGCAAACAGCTCGCAATGATCAATCGGTGACCAAGGCAGCTGCGGCACTGCAAACATCAGGGCTGCCAGCACTGAGAGGATCTGTAGGGGCCACAGGGATAGCTATGGACAGAAAGTGGCGCTGAAGCTAGAATATCAAATACGTTTTCTTTGGAAATCTAAAGAGCTGTGGGCCAAGTAAGTGTGTTCGGTGATGGTATTTGTTGGAACTTAAACCTATCAAGCCACGAAAGCACGTATGCCAAAATTATGTTGGCTTTGAATCAAAGGAATTCCTTAGGGCTCACATATTACATAATCTGAAAATATTGGAACAATACTTTCCAAAGGTCATGGTATTTGTTTGAAATTGAAATATCAAACCAGGAATCAACTAGTTGGAACAGCCCCCACCTTGGGAGCCTTGAGACATGCCAATCCAGCCATAGTATGCTTACGGTGCTTTTGTGCTGTACCACGCATCTTAGACTCACCTTCAAAGACATTGATGCCTTTTCGGGTTTCCTTCATCACTTTCGTTGTACAACGCTTTCCCATGATATGCAAACAGCGGTGGTGACTACCTAACCGTGCATGGAGCCATCAAACACCTGCCACTCCATCCGGAATCCGGTTGCTGAGGTGAAACATCTTCATCCAAGTGACAAAACTATGAGGACATATGGGCCCGCCTTGAAGTTCAGTGCACCATCCAGCCACACTAGCTACACCCCGGCAGCGTAGCTGGCCCCAATAATTTGAAGCGACCCTATACATTATGAGAAATGGTGTAGTGTTCTGATTCCTTTAGGGGTTGTCCATTGCCAACCATCTTAATTGGAAGTTGCAGAACATGATAAACTGTTGTAATTTAAAATGTTTTGAATCCCTTAGGGGTTGCCCGTTGGCCAACCACACTATTTGGAACTTAGCTTTTGCAAACAATGAAAAATGGTTATACTGTTTTGATTCCCTTAAGGCTTAAGATTTGGAGTAATATTCAGAAACAGTATAACCATTTTTCATTTTGATGAGGCTCACCTAGCCGTTGTTTGTCAACTTGAACTGACAGTTTGGGCCACTAAAACTTACACGGTGGATATTTTGGAGGAAGGTCCCACTTAGTAAATGGGGCATGGCCAGGGTAGGGAAATCCAAGTGCGAAGCTCATCCAAACACATTTGACATTCTTGAGACAAGTTCACTTGCAACTTGCATTAGTTTGTTTTTTGTTTTTCCCAGGCAGTATATGTAACGTAGATCACCGGTCGATATCCATATGGTTCGCTAATGGAGCCCTTCACAAGCCTTTGACACACTCACCCTGGAAGCAACATGTTACTTGATAGAGGTTGGGGATAACATCATAAATTGACAGCGACACAAACAACTTCCCAATG
The DNA here is from genome assembly GCA_000507305.1 of Breviolum minutum Mf 1.05b.01. Taxonomy (NCBI): domain Eukaryota; class Dinophyceae; order Suessiales; family Symbiodiniaceae; genus Breviolum; species Breviolum minutum. The sequence goes on from DF239551.1 coordinate 46,000, forward strand.
TGCCGGGCTTTGTGGGCTAGTAAATCTGATACCCTGCCAGAATGTCCGAGAGCATAGCGCCATAATCATTATGCAAAAACAAATCTAGTTTTACATTCTTGTTTGTGAACAAAAGCATATTTGTACTAGCTAAAAACCACAGCTATTACCATAACTTAATTGGTCTATACAACTTAAAAAGTTGCTTGCGACACCATGCCCTTTATGACATCTGGTTACCTACAGAAGCTTTCATTCACGAGAATGAAAGAAATTACCCAACAAAAGTTGCAGCACTTGTGCTACCAGGATCCTCCTTCCCCAAAGGAAAAGAACATTCCCCACAGAACCGTTGAAAACAAATAAACATTTCAAAAACTATTTGGGTGACTTATCAAATCTAAGCTTTGGAGAAGAAACTTTCAGAATTCAACTTGAAAACAAAACGAAACAGGAAGAAACCATCATTAGCACCCTAGGTACTGCAACTAGGCACCTGGCCTTTCAAGGCCAGCACGTTCTTTGGCAATTTCGAATGCAGCATGGGGTCCTTCATTTTTAGACCAGCTAACCTGCCCCGTGGGGCCACATCCTTTGGGGCCCAGTTTTTTCACGAAGTATGCTTCCTTTGAAAGCAAAACCTCTACTGTTCCCCCAAAATTCAAAGTGTATGAGTGCTTTCCCAAATTAGGTCTACTCATGTCAGGTCTCGCTTCAAGGGGTAACTTGGACAAATCATAATCTCCATATTTGAGGGTGCTGCTGTCAGAATCGTCCGCATTACCCTTGGACTTCAAACCAGGTTTCACCTTCTTGTGCTTGAAGCTGGCCTTTCCACCCTTGCTCTTGGTCTTAAGCTTCTTACGTTTGACCTTCGTGTCCTTCTTCGGGTTCTCGGGCACCTGAGACCGAGCAATCAAACGTGACAAAAACACAAGACTGGAATTGTCTAGCAGCGTGTCTACCCCGTTTGAAATACAAATGCAATCTTGGAGACAATGAAGTCAGTAACCCGGGTCACAAATCCAGAATCCCTGCCACCACCATAGCTTGTAAGCCAAGGCACAGCCGTTTTGGGAGGCGTATCCACCAAAGGAAATCCCCACCAGTCCTCAAATGCGGGAACAAGAAAAGCTTAGGAAACCAAAGCTTGACCCTCGTGAAGGCAGAATCCCTAAATCTTTGGACTCTTTGCATTCCATATTTGATTCTATGACTCTTCGACTTTGAACTCAAAAACCCTTTTTACTCTTGGAACTGCTTTTTCTTTCTCATCTGAATATAATTCAAGTATCGGGTTTGGCACATCTCGGTGTCTGAAGGGTCGACAAAGAACTGGCCTTCTCCAAAGCACTTCGATGAGACTCCTTGGAACCTGCTCCCATGGCCTCTTCAAAATCCCTGACACCACCAACTGATGAAGCAATGGAAACATCAGAACCTGTGCCATCATCATCATTGTCATCATTGTCAGACTTTTCACTGGCATCTGGAGAAGACTGGGGTGCTAGTTGGAGCGTGTCAGAACTCAAGTGGTCTGAGTCAGAACCCGAATCAGAAAACGCATCCTCACCAGTAGAGCTCTCTTTGGGACGGGGCCATGGAACAACAAACTTCTTCCAATATGCCTTCATTTTATCTTCTGGACTTTGGGGTTCTTCAACCTCTTCCGGTGTTGGGTCCACTTCATCAGAGCTATCTGATGACTTCTCCCCTTCACTGTCATTCACACCCCAAAACTCATTGTGGTCCTTCATCCCCAACTGGTTATCAGGCATGGTGGAGTAATACTCAGGGGGGAGCTCCCTGCTTCCTGACGGTCTGGGCGCAGATTCAGACTCAGAAGAATCATTCTCTGACGAGTCGCTGGACTTGTCAGAGCCACTGCCATCATTGCCACTTGACACATCCTCAATCGGCATGATGTCGTCATCGTCAACGATCTCCTGTAGTAAGGCGCAAAGCAAAGAGGAGAAAGGAATCTACGCTTAGAGGACGTAAGTGCATTACCCCTTCAAAACCAAAACCACACACAAACACAAAACCTTCAAAGCAGAATTCCTCATCGCGACTCTTTCTTGCTGGGGATTTTGTCAAAAGGGCTTTGAGCTCTTCAACACGGAGATCAGTGCTGCTGGTGGGGCCTTGGGTATTTGTCAAATCCACTAAAAGCTAAAAACCCTCCCCAAGGAAACATCAATTAAGGAAATCTTGGAAAGAAATTTAACTTCCCTTAGCTAAAATGAAACCCCAACTTCAACTGCAAATGAGAAACAATTCCTGAACAAATGTCGCAAGGCTGACATCAACCGCTTGATGCGTTTGCTTTCTTCACCCGCTAGATCTTGTTTCGTTTTCGTATTGGTAGGCACAAGTAGAGCCCCTTCGAGTGCTCGGTCCAAAGTCAACATAGCGTCCGTCAAATAGAAACCGCTCGGAACCTAGCGCACCGGAAGCAAGATACTGCAAGATGTTTTTTGAGATTCGTAATCCCTTGTATGTTCTTTCAATCCTGTATGGCCTCACAATTCCATCTACCTAGAAACAACTTTTAGTTAGCTGCAACTTTTTCTCTAACTAGACGTTTGTTGAAACCTCAAGATTTCTCTTGATACAAATTAGCTTTTAAGCACACCCACTCAAAACCGCCTTGGATGGCGACAATAGGCACACCGGATAAAGCCAGTTGTAGTTGAGGGAAATCTCCTCCAAGCCACAAACAAATTATCATGTATGATTCAGGGAGGGTACCCAAAACCATGCTATCTCCCTCTGAGAAGATGTTGCCATTCTTGTGCGCAACAAAAAACATGTAAACCTGCAACGCTAAATTTGGGGTGATTCTCATATGAAATATCTGTAAATGTTTTTGCATATGTAAATCCAAATTTGCATGTGTATGTTGAATACATTCTTGTAAGTGTATCTATCTAGATTTTTACATTTGTAGAAATATTCAAACATGTATTGTATGTACATGTATTTGTAGATGCGTGAGACTGTAAGCCTGTGTAAAGGCATCTTGAGCATCAAAGGAATGTAGTTGTATACTTTGTATTTATCCAAAATTGGTGTCTGACTCGTACACCCATCCCCACCCATGATGGCGTGAACTCCTTGAACCCTGGGGTTGCTATCTCCGACTCAACACTAACCAGTCTGGCACCAGCAGGTAGCTTATGATTCTGCACCAGGCTGTAGGCTCTATCGGGGATCATGTTCAACCACTTCTCTGCAAGATCATCCTTGGCTGGTTGCCCCCAAATTCCCAAAAGTGAACATATGCATTCTTCTCAGTGATATTTGATTGTGCATTCTTTAGTAGATTTGATTCCTCATGAGGATCCAATTATGATGTATTTGTTCTTCATCTATCGGAATTCTTTAGTAGATTTGATTCCTCATGAGGATCCAATTATGATGAATTTGTTCTCCATCTATCGGATGAATTTAATTAAGTTAAGGCTGGCAAAAACAGTTGTGACCAAGCCACCACGTCTTTCTTTGACCATGAAATCTTGCCAGGTCCTGAGATGGCAGTGGTTGAAACTTAAATGTAAATAATGTTTTGGTGATACTTGCACTACGGTTCCATTATCACAAGTGTGCAGATATTGGCCATGAAAGTCCTTTGAATTTGATCTTAGTAGGCCCCCTTAAAATGCAGACTGGATACTCACAGATTTCCATGGTCTCTCCGCATGATTCACCAGGGGGGCTCTCTCCGGTTCATTTGCCATTGCAACACAGAGAAATTGCGTTACGGTTGGGGCGCCGCTCTTCTCAGCCAAACAAACTTCTGCCGACAAATTTCTTTTTGTGATTTTTTGTGACTGTCGGAAAAATAAAAAGTGCTCTTGCGCACGAGTATATCCAACACATCCCGGTACTTGCCAAACAAAACCTATAGATATGTGTTCAAACATCCAGAAACTTCCAAAAACAATCATCACCTGCATGTGCAGGACGTGAAGATGCGTGAGCTGTGGCAACTGATCGCTGAGTTGTCAGAGGGTGTGAAACAAATGTGTAAATAAATCGAAAAGGTGGATCCCTAAATCTACTGTTGATGTATACATATGATTTATGGTGTTCTAAAATGATTGGAGACTGATATAGAAACATGTAACTTGCCCCAAGAAGGAAACATCTTAGTAGATCCATAGACACATTCAAATTCCATAAAATTGGCAAATAGACAGACTTTGAAAAAAAATTGAAACACCATGCTGAGACGCAGGCTTCGGTTTCTTAGAAAATACAGGCAGTTCCCCGCTTGGAAAAAATGATGATGCTGCAGTGGTTTGTCGTCCCACCTAAACGCCACCAAAAGAAAAACCTAAGTTCTAGATTCTAGACCAAAAACAAATTCCAACACACACACACATATTTTTTTTGGCCCAGGTGGTTAGGTCTATAGTAGACCTAAACATCATGCATGGTAGTGACAACTTCTTGTTCCCATATCAACATGTGCCTTGAAAACAGAAGCTAGCAGTTGCAAAAGCAGCACAATTGCCTTGAGAAGGGACACTTGCATGCAGCTGTTGCAAAGGGCAACACAATTGCCTTGAGAAGAGACACTTGCAATCACATGTATGTTGTGTTGCAGCACCAACACATGCCAGTCCTGATGGTAGACATCTGCAGGGCAGTCGCAACAAACGGCAACTACAGCCCTATTTTGTAGCAAAGGTGTCCTAAGGACAACTTTGGAGCCTCTCGGTAAGTNTGGGAAAGATGGCGCGCAATCACACTGCTGGCATTTCATGGAGCAACTCGGACAGGAGAGCCATTGCAAGCTCGACGGTCTGACCTTGTGCTGCCAGAAGATTCTGGGATCGAACGAGAAATCTGCTTTCTACGAATCAATGCTCCAAAACCGGGGCGTAGAGGACGAGGGAGAGTGCAGCATGCTCGTATTGCTGACCAGTTTGCAGTGAGATTGGTGCAACGCGTTTTTGGCTCCTTACCAAGCGAATGATTTGCTTTACCCTGCTTCACCATCCAGCTACAGACGTAGGTGGAATAGATTGTTGGAAGAGCTGCAGATTGGCAGTGAGCTTCGCCTCACCCCCGGATGTGTGAGGGGGGGTGGAGCCGTCTTTTTGTACCAGAATGAGGTGGCAGTTATGGATATATTGTGGCGCATGAGGCTTCGCCATCTTGGCACTCTTGAACACTATCCACTATCTGCAGGAAGTGGGAGCCATGAACCTTGTCCAACAATTTTCTTCGGGATCTAGAACGAAGGTGACACCTGCTTCAAGTATGCTTCCTTATACCCCCCAGTCGTTGTTTTCATGAGCAGTCTTTTGAATAGAGTTGTGCTTAGCAACCTTGTCACGCTGCTGAAGTCTCTTGATTGGTTTAAAGCCAGCTGACATTGCAAATGCACTTTGAATCTAACTCCACTTTTTGGATTCGATGGTGGTGCATCTTTCTTTTCATGTCAGCTTCGTACAGTGGCCCCACTAGCATCAGCTTGAGCCTGTTGGAGTGAAAAGAGTGATTCGTACAGCACTTGGCCATTCATGTTCTTAATGAATTGCCTTTGTGGTAGAGTGATTGGGGCACCCGTGCCCACCCACCCTTGGTTCCAGCTGACATTGCAAATGCACCTTGAATCTAACTCCACTTTTTGGATTCGATGGTGGTGCATCTTTCTTTTCATGTCAGCTTCGTACAGTGGCGCCACTAGCATCAGCTTGAGCCTGTTGGAGTGAAAAGAGTGATTCGTACAGCACTTGGCCATTCATGTTTTTTTTCCCATAAAGTATTATTGCCAAATATTTTTTTCGGATTCCAATCTAATATATGTAGCTTGCTGTGAAAGAGCGGGTTTTCAGGGCTCTTCCGCATTTTGCTTCTAATTACCAAATAAGTATAATAGTAGATAATTGCGATTTTCAAGAGTTGGATCGCGTTGATGCTATCTCGACCGCAGGTGCCATTTACGCGAAGGAGGGAAGCTTCACCCAGTTGGGTGGCAACTTGACGATCACTGATGCATCGGCAAAGTCAGATGGAGGCGTGGTGAGAATCCGTTGAAATGCTTTAGAGGCGTTGCGTTTCCTTTCTAGAAGTGTTTGCAACCTGATATAAGGTGCGATGTGGATCGTTGGAAATCTGCCGATGAAGAAGAACAAGTTGTCCATCACACATGCCGCTGCGAAGATCGGAGGCACATGTCATGGAATCTTGTCGGGTCATCTCCATCATTCTTCTCAGTTGAGTGCACATGGATTAAGATCGGCAGCTGCCGAGCTTTACCGAACTTTTTGTGTCATCCCACCATGTGTTTTTTTTTCCCGTTGCCCGGTCGATAGTGAGTGAGGTGGCATTTGGGTCGGTGGTGATGGGCTTTTTGAAGATGCAGTGGCCTCCTTCGACCAGTGCAACTTGCCATGGAGTTGTGGGGAGGCCCCCCTCATCCTGTCATGACGTATCTTCACGGGGACATCCAATACCTCGTTGTTTCCATGGTAAAGGAAAGATGTCATCACGTGTGATTTGTTTTAAACTTGAATGGCTATGATTGGACAAGGATTAAAAGTGCACGCGGAACGGTGAAAAACGATGAGCAAACGATAAAAAAATTACTTTACTTCGAGTGATCCCCACCATGACATGTCGGGTGGTGGTTGTCAGGTGGGGGTTGTCAGGGTGTTTTGTCAGTCCTATTTTCCCAACTCGTGACAAAGAACCATGCAGAAATCCCTCACACTTGTTTTCTCGACTTTTGCGTGCTCTTGTTGTGTCCTGCCCGCCCTTCAGTGTAGCACCTGGCACAAGTGTTTGCGAAAGCAAAGCACAAACATGTCGAAGACGAAACATGCCAAATCATGTGAGGACACCACCTGGCAAACATATATCAATAAACAGGCATCAAACATGCCAGTATACCTCCTGAAGCAAAGTCAAAAGCTAGTGACAGCAACATCGGATGCTCAAATCACAAACGCTTGCAGAGCACCATTAGAAGCATTCTATGCACCAAACATGCCAAATCATGTCAGGATACCACCTGTCAAACAAATATAAACATGGCAGCATACCCCCTGAAGCAAAGTCAGAAGNCCTGGAACATATATAGCCTATATAGCCATGTATAACCTTTCCTCTTAAAGCAATCGTTCAACGGCTCTCACCCTGAGTCCACAGACTCAATAAGTCGAACAGCCTCAATGACCTCGATAAGTGGACACCAAAGCAGAGGATATGGAACCATAAGGTGAATCAACATGACACCTTAAGCCCACCTGGCCCGAAACCATGTAATGGTGGAACAAATCAGGGCATATTGATGGGACAAAATAGCATTGATGGGATAGTGAAATATATATCATGGAACCATTCAATTTCAATAAATTAAAAACCAAACTTTGTGATCTAACAATCGGTGCCAACCTTGTGAGATGCCCATGGCGGGGGATGGAAATGCGAAGCAATAAAAGGTGGCATCTCATGATATTCGATCATTTCATCATTTCCACTATCTAGCTTCATGATATTTTCCATGATAAAGGAGATGGATATGCATGGACAAAATTCACTTGGACTAACCAGTTTGATCCAGAAAAAAGGCCCGTTACAAATCCAAGCCATCCCAACTGGCACAGGCTGAGGCATCCAACCACACCACGTGACAAAGCCTGGCGCACAAACATCTCCCGCGCCTGGCAAGATAAACGAGGTCATTGGAATGAAAATGACCCAAGCTCCTATGCAAATTCATTCGATCACCTCATGTTTGATACGAAATTCTGCACATCCTTGATGGATTCTTTGACTCCACTCACCAAAGGAAAAAAAACATACCAAATGTGACATCTCCAAAAAGATGGCAATCACCCTCAACAAAAAAACAGCAACACAAATTGTCATATCATCATATCCATGGGAATCAACGGCCACGGCCTGAGGTTGTAACTCTTGAGGTCTTAAGGCATAACTCAACTCCTCGAGGTAACGCCTCAGTGGTATAAGGACCCAAAAACCTGCCTTTAGCACCCAATTGAAATTCCTAAAGTTTCACAACAAAATTTAAAAGCCTCTTCACTTATTGATTTAGCCAACTTTTTATCAACTTTTTATCAACTTTTGCAACTTCATACTTTAACCGTTTTTTTTCCATGTCTTTGTTTTGTGGAAAAAATCGGATCCCAGGATTCCCTCACTTCTTCTGTGCAACGCCGACCTTGGGAGCTACGACCTCAGAACGGTTGGCAGCCAGCCAGTTCCGAATGGAAAAAAAAGCCTATGGGATGAAGATAACTTAGGATACCATGGTGCAACTTCATAACAACGTCCCATATGGGCATCATAGCATCCCATGGTACACATAATATACCAAGTTGTAAGAAACATCATCTATTCAAGCAACTTGGGTACACAAAAAAATTGAGGACTCATAATTCTTTTTTGCCAGGGCTTCCGAAGAATTTTGCCCTTCATATATATTGGTTTATATTTATATGCAATTTACAGTATTTGTTTCCAAGAAGCCAAGGTTGCCACCCATGAAAAACTTGTGGCAAGATGAGGCCCCACACCATTTCAACTAGAGGAAGTAAGTGCCTGCCAACTCTGGGAAAATAGAAGTCTTGAATTCTTGAATCCTCGAGCTAAAAAGCTTCACCCCTTAATGAAATTGGTTGGCATCGAAACCGCATCAACGCAGATCTGTCGCAGGGTGGAAGGCTGGAAACCTTACACTTTCCAAAGTGGCCACATGTGACAACTGTAGAAGCTACTTCCACACACCATCGGAACACCATGGTTCAAGTCATTCAACTTCCAGGCCGAATTTCGCACATTTTGCTCTCACAAATGCTGTGGGTGTTGAAACCATTTAGAAATAACCGAACTCTAAAATCCACGTCAGCCCGTTGCCAAATTGCACCGTCCATCTGTGCAAAAGATTGCAAAAGGACAAATTTAGAAAAACACGTGTTATCCAATCGTCTGGCACAATTTTGTAATTGAAATTTTCCATCTAGACCCATCTTCAGGCCTGATTTCTCTGGTGTCTTCCTGGTAAAAGCCACCGCTCCTTGGTGGAAATGTCATCATTTCTGAAAGCCATCAACTTGACCCATGAGTTTTTTTGGGGAATTTGGGGATTGCCATTTTTTCTTCATACCACTCAAAAAATGGCACTGCCACCCCATTTTCCATCAAAAATTGAATGGGACCGAATCCCAACGGACCCCGAAAAAGTAAGTTGTGATCGAGCTATTAGATACTCAGGTTTTTTCGGGGTCCGTTCAGTGGGTCCTGTTGGAGATTTCTTGGACATTTCCAACAAATACTTGTTAACATCCCCGAGGCCGCAGACATATTGGAGCTGCTGGTGTTCAAAAAACCCGCAACGACATCTCGTAGGGATGCACCTGATCCACAGACCGCAAGTCCCAACTTGGACCACTGGACACATTGATACTGTTTCTCAACAAAAATCAGAGCTGAATCTCAATATCCATATGCAAAAGTTGATGATGCAACAACTTCAGCTACACAAATGTCCATTTTTTGGGGCATCCCGACCATCGTCGTCATCATCATCGTCGTCGTCATCATCAAAGAGTGAAGGGTCCTGCTATGATTTACACAAGTCAAAGGCTGGTGTCACAACCTGCACCGACACATTTGGTTGGTACTTTAAAAACAGTCCTTACTGCCAAATACACTCAAGTATGCTAAAATGGCAATGAACATTCCAGCAATTTTTTCCGGTTGGAAACCCACCTGCAAATTTACAAACGCAAAGAAATCACATGAACTTTTCCTAGCCACGTGAGTTCAATAGTACCTCGATGGCAACACTTTTGAGGGATGAGTATCCAAGCTGTAGGACTGTTGCATGAAACATTGTACTTCCTGTTCTCTCGGACCATGCACGAAGAAAGATCTTGGAGGCGGCTGCGTCAAAAACCAAAGATTATCTCTCTTTTAAAATATCAATGCTATTTCTCAATATTTGTCATCAAATTTCAAATTCGGTACTCTAAATTATCTGTTGTTATCTGTTAAATGATTTGTAGTTGCAGTCATCTTTCTGGTGTGCTCAACCTGCTCAACCATGAGATTTTTAGATCCTCAACTCCGATGGGAGCTTGAAAGAAGGGCTCCTGTGGCGCGTTGGTTGGTTGAAGATGGTTTTTCAGCATCCAAACGTTTCTGAAATGCTTCCTTCGAAAACACCACGGGTTTTTTTAAATACATCTCTTTCAAAACTCAAATTCCTGTTCTTTGCTATGACACATCAAGATACATCAAGAAGATGTAGAACTCAAAGTGGTCCCTTTTTCAAATGATAGCTTTATATCATTCTGATATATTCTGATCAAAGGGAAACAGCTGAAAGCCAATTGAGTTGAACAACCTCCACCTTTCCGCCCCATGTGTTGCGGAGTCCGGGTGATCACCACGATTGCCCTGTGAAATTGCTGGTTTTTTGACGGTTGGGAGGTTGGGAAGTGTAAGTTGGAAGTCATTGATCGCCACATGTCTCTGTTTGGTTCTTGGTTCTGGATCATAAACGAAACTTAAATTTTAGGGTCACTGTTCAAGTTCAATTAAGTTATGTTTGGTTGACTTCTGATCCTGACATGCTAAGGATATTGTGTTTAAAAACAAGAAACTTCCAAATCTGGCATCTAAGCCCCAGAAACATCACCAATGTTATGTCCTTAGACATGCCGCAAAGGGAGAAACAAAAACGGTTCGAAGACCTGATGCTGGGTGCACCAAGAAGCCACACACCTTGAGGTTTGAGAACAGAAGAATTCACCAAAGCAACTTTCCCTTTCACCATGACCTCCCACGTTTGAAGCAGCATCACCAAAGCCGCCACAGCGTCGACTTTTTGCGCCGTGCTGTACGGGCTCGCGACACAAAGATGCTTGGTGAAACTTCATTTCGGCTCGGACAACACCAAACCCAAAAGAAAAATGGGGATGCGACCTTTTTGTCATCTTTTATCGATTAGGCCAACATGGTTGTAGGTTTTTGCAAATGGATCATGTGAGCAGCGGGATCCAAGTCGGGGGCCCTGACATTTGGGAGTTACTTTCCATGGAATTCAGCTAGCACTTGCGAGAGGATCATGTGGGAAGACAGAACTAGTGAAAATGTAGGTATACGGTATACGGATGTATGCGGTATACCAACGTATATAATGTATACCGAAGAATCATACTAGTCGTATGTTGTTACAAGCAAAAAATTCCCCGAAAAAAATGAATCACGAGAGAAAATCAATTCTTCTCAAAGTTCTCAATTGGCGGCTCACTGGGTCAGAAGCGTGGATTCGAGAGGCGTGCCTTGTTGTAAACTCCATTTCACCAAACCACGAAACAAAGCCAGCAATTCCTCAAGCTGAAGCAGGCCAAGAAACAATCTATGAACAAGGAATAACATGCAAACAACGGAGCAGCAAGTAGATTGCAATGATTGAAATGATTCTGAAAATCTTGCAAGTTGGGATTCAGCTTGATGATGAAATTCATAAATCATAGGGTCCCAACCTATTCTGCAAAAGGCCGGGTGCAGGATCTTTGAAAAAGTATAGGCTCGGGAACAAACATGAAATTGGAATGGGGATTCAAGAAACATATTAAATGGAACTAAAATAGTGAGCAAAAATCACTAGCAAAGTTCGCAATAACATTGTCTGGGACAGTCCGTAGTGGCCAGAATTTACTCTGCTTGGAGGCCTGCTTGGAGTTGTACAACCTGAAAATTGTAGAATACAACGCTAATGAATGCTAATGAAAAACTGTGAATTTTGACAGATCTGCAAAAGGCAAATTTTTGAAAACTCATGTGAAATGCATTGGTTTTAGGCAAATTGGATCAAAAGTAAATTTGTAAAATAATGGTCCAATTTTCTTGACCTATACGGCCTCCAAGTTTGTAATAAACTCTGCTTTGTTTTTGTGTTGGCAAATTTCTGCATATTTCTTTCAATGCAAGTACTCGTCGGAGTAACCTGGGCGAGCCGAGGGCACAAAAAGTGGCACTCCAATGTGATCCGTCATTCCATTTTTTTCTCCTTGGTTTTCCCTTGTTTCCTTTCGCAATTCCGTTCTTCCTTGCTGTCCTTTCCTTCCTCCCTTCCTTTCTGCCCCGACTTCCTTCCTTCGCACCTTCCTTCTGGCTTTTCGCTTCCTGCTTGGATTTCTATGATTTTACTTTGATTTTGCTCTTGATTCCTAATCCTTTTTGTTCATCCCTATCCGACCTATCCCCCCATGGCCACCCGACCGTTCCCGTGCCCATCACGAACGTCAAGCTTCAGCCCACCGACCCTCCTTTGCAAACCACAAGATCTCACTGGCAGTGGTGGAAGAAGAGCGATTTGCCCAAGCCAATAAACGTCCCAGAATCAAACCTGGCAGAGTGGTGGGCTAAAAATTAAAGGTCACCTAATATGGGTCTGTCTCGGGGATGGGAATCCCTAAATTTTTGAGATATTTTGAGACACTCCCATATAATCCGAGATTTCATATTGCCATAGTTACTCCAGGGGAGCCGGAAGGGGACACGCCAAGCGACGATCAAATCCATCCATCAACTGAGGAAGTTGCCAAAGACCTCAAAGATCAATCCACCACCAGAACACAGCATGAGTTTGTATGTGCAATGATTGCAATCCGTCCTCCCCCCCCAAAAAAAGGTACTGTACCAAATTGAACAGAACACGCAAGACTTTCACACTCTTTGCAAACCTCTCGGGATTGAAACTGCTGAAAAAATCGGCTTAAAAAAGTATCATCGCCAAGGGGCGGAGGTTAGCACACTTGGCAAAATCTGCAGCAGTTTGTATGACCTCAAGCACTGGCTGCTGGACCCCGCCGAGCAAACTGTCACGAGTCATACTCTTTCAACTTTTCACTTCTCACATTTCTCAGGTCATTTTGGTATTCCCCTGAGAATAACCTTGATGACCCAGAAGTCTTTGCCAAATGTGTGGTCCCACATTCGCGATGCAGTTCACAAACTCCTCAAGCATTCTGATTTTCTTGGGCATCTGAATCATTCTCAATCCCCCTCTAGAAATTGCAGTCACCAGGACAGGATACGGCAAAGCTTCTATGCCTCAAAAGCGCCCTGTTTCAAGCTGAGTTGCCATGGCACAAACGTATTCATTGCGACGTTGCTTTTTCCAGGTCTCATTCCAATTGGCAGCTTTGACACTGTAATGTTCCAGCTCATTGGGATAACCAGTAGCATACCATGATGCATAGCGTTCGTAGTTGTCTCCACCTGGATTTTTAAGGGGATGACTTGATGTGAGAAATTCAGAATCCAAATCTGTTTGGAAAATTTGAATAAGCGTTGCAATGCATCTGTTGCACACTTTGACTTCCATGTATTTCCATGTCATATCTGCATTTTCCATCAATGCACAATAAAATCTCTAAAGATATGAAAATTCGGTCCCTCCCAAACACTACAATTAGTGGATACTGCAAAGGGTAATTAATAAAGGTCCCTGCCAATATACGATGTGATGATTATATTCCCGCTGTTACAGGGTCTGGGCAGCTCCCAATATGTTTCAACCCATCTGAATAATATTGACCGACCAAAAACGTAATCGGGAAAATCGTCCCCAAATAGGGGTGAAAATCAACATGCCTGAAACCATCCCCGAGTCCATAAAAGGGTGCACATGCAACTGTGGTATAGTAGCTGTAGCATGTTGTAGCTTTCCCTGGAACCTACCGTTCAAGAACATGTCACAATGTACCCTGCATGGCATGTGCCGAGTCACCCTCCAGCAAACTGTACGTGAAATTCACCATCTCTGCCATGTCGAGACCACCCAAGCGGAAACCGTACTCGTTCACCTGGCATGCTTCAAGGCTCTGTTGGCCAAATCAAATCAGCACCTTTTACAAACCTATGACCACCTTGTCATCCCATCTTCAAGGCAAAAATATCTGCAAAAATCTCCATCCTGGAGCTGAGGAAGATTAAACAAATCTAGTTTAAATCCATCACTCCTCCCAGTTGATTTGCAAACCTGCTTGGCGAAACATCACTGGTTTCCTGGTTTCTTAACAAACACGCGCGCCTCTGCAACCCATCACCCTCAAACATAAAGGGTCCACAAGCAATTAAGTCTAAGCAAGACCAAGTGACATGATCATAGCCAAACTTCCATGCAGGAACACTGCCATTGCTCCCTGGCTGAGATGCCAAAGTATCTGAGATGAAGGTTTTGAGGTTGAGCAAGTGACCAGTTTGTGGATCATATTCCACCAACCTAGGTTGTTTCAGATTTCCAATCGAGTCAATGGAGCATTGAAGGGCATACAAATCGCACCTTCTGTAGCAAAAGAATGCAAAAAATGTCAATATATGTCAATATAGGTATCCACGTAAACAAAACAAGAATGGGCTGGATAAGAGTGTGACATAATGAGATACATACTTACTATGGCTTGGAACTAGGCCCGTGTTTTTCCACGGCACAATTGTTTGCACAAGTTTCAGTGAAACTTGAGAAAGGAAAGGCACGTCGTGACAATGGTAACTACGGATTTCTCATCTGATATCCAAACCCAAGAACTTGAAGGAGGGGTTGTTGTAATAGACTGGGCTCAATGAAGAAGACAAGAAAATTGGTCCTGCAAATTTGCGAATCATTCGCAATGTGCCACGCACCAGTGATCCACGGAACATGCAAACACACATCTCTTTCATTTGAAACGAAAAAACTGTATTCTCACTATTCATTGCACAGCACCTCCTAACCTTGTCAACGGATTTCATTCTCAAACCCATGCATTAACATGTTTCATCAGATTTCATTGGTTTTTTTGAGCACACCAAACACCAGTATCCACATCACATCATGTCCTGCACCCTTGGGAGCTTGTGGCAAAATCCGAATCTCATCCTTGTGCACATGGCCAAAGAGTTGTGCCGAGATCACACCGCCCAGTTCCTCATCTTGAACGATCCTCGTTTGGTGCGGATGGCGATCGTTTGGTCCGGATGGTGGATAAACCTGTTTGGCAGTAAACTGAAGGTGTGTTACTCTAGACATTTATGCATGCATACAAACTACAAGTGTTCAGAGGAGACTGAAGAGACATGAAGAGACCATAATCCCTTTGTGACAGTTCTAGGTGATCATCTGCAATCTGAAAAAACCCGGGACTGGACTTTTGTATGCCATGGTCATCCCCCCAAGAAGATGACTTGTTGTCTCCCACCAGTGAAGCTTACAAGAGACAAAACTGTACACTCAGCACCGCGCACACAAAAATCACTCAGCATTGACAAGGAGAGAGTCACTAGGAGTCGAGGACAAACAAAATATCCCACGAACCATGGCGCGTTGTGGTACAACCAAGAAACATTGAGAAAGAAAACATTGAAACTTTACACCTTTACACATGGATTCGTTGGTTTCAAACCTTCAAACTCACTACCTCCAAGTGTTTTTTTATAGCAACCCAGAAGCTGCAAGTATTCCGCCACATAGTTTGGATGCCAGAGTTCTGTATAAGCAAAGGTTTCGATGCCTGGAGCGATGTGACCCACAATCCTGGGATTGGCAAAGACACAATCCCAGCAGCTTGGTATTGATGGGTCATGGTACGGTCAAATTTGTTGAAGGTATCATGACTGTTCCCGCGAAAACCAAGTGCATACTTTATTTCATATGTGCGAAGATTGCATGCTTTGGGGGTGATTACATGCATCATTAGCGCATTGAATCTCTGAATGGGTCCTATCCTTTGGTGCTTGTGTCCCCTGCCCAGAAAACTGGTAGGAGCTCTAGTTACAGTACATCATCTCGGATCATCTGGTCATCAATTTGAAGATGGATGGTTCATCACTTGCCCCGTGTTGCAGCCACATTGACAGAAACCCACCAACGCAGTCATGGCTCCACACTCGGCGTTTCTGAACACTCGCTTGCTGCAACTTTCTTCGCAGCCATTGGAATTGTCCAAAAGGATCCTATCGCAGCATGCAAGAAGATCTTCACTTCGTAGGGAGAATGTATATCAAATGATTACAGGACTTCGTATTAATTTTACATAACTTTCCAAGTAAAGAACCAAATCAAAACACTAGTACTCTCCGATTGACCAAACCAATGCACCCGGCACTATGAAAGCAAGGCTGAAACCATGACCGCGTGGCATGTGCACTCCTCTTCCAAAGGGCCGAAAGGCAAATGATCCACCGAGTAGATCACGGTGGCTAGACTCAAAATGGACAAATTGCCTGCACTTGCGGACAGTCACTGTAGTTTTGGCATAGGCTTGGATTGGGTGTCTGTCGGAAAAGGTGAAGGTAAGTAAAACATATCGCGTGCCGCTATGCTTGGAAAGATGGAATATGCAGCTGCTGTGTGACACGGGATCATCAAAGTGTTTCTACAGTAAGGATGGCCCATCTAGGAACTTAACAGAATACAGCAACAGCAATATCCACATCTATCACATCTGTGGCTTCACAAGTTTCACTAGATCCTGGCATCGAAAAATACCTGGACCTGAGCCAACATTTTCTCCATGTTATTTTAGCGATGACTGATTTCAGTGGCCTTCAATTGTTTCAAAGTAGCTGCCATACTTGAACTGCTCCAGTACTTCAGCCTTCATACCTCAGGTTTCTCCAGTACAGTACTCCAAAAATCAGCTGAAGAACAGTGTGAAGTAGCAAGTGGGGGACAAGTATCCTACTGTAAAAACTGGTGTGTGCATATGTATATATATATATATATTCTACATGTTCATCCCCTTCAAAACATTCAGTAGTCACTTCTTGAAGTTGCAGAAGTTACCACTTCCTCTAGCTCTGCCTGGCAAAATCTGTCATGCCTCAAGGAGGAACGTGACTGCCGTCCCTGAACCCTCACGGCTACCATTCACTTCCATATTTGCATCCACAGTGAATGCAAGCTATGAGCTGGACGGATTGTTTTTCGCAAAAACAACCTGCAACTTGTGTAAACTTCATCAGCAATTGCAGTCAATAATGAGTTGTACCTCTAGAATCTACAAGGCTGCTAAAAGGTAGGTAGTAAAATTGAACGATGCCTGCGCGTCCGCAAAAGCAATGACCAATGCTTTCACATGTTTTGGTGTTTTCACATTTAGATGTTGCAGTCGATTTAGTTTTTTGCAGTCGAAAAATCTTAACCTGCTAAAGATCACTTTCTCATCTGTCGCATATGACTAGACTATACTCCCCCAAAACTCACAACTAGAAATAGCTCCAAATGCCATCATCCTTAGATTCGAAAAATTTGGCTCATTCCAGGCAAGAATCCACCAGCTGAGGAGATGGCATTGCCCAGCTGTTCGAACCAGGAATTTGCAGACTCATTGCCTCATCACTGGTAGCCATCTACACCTAACTGGTAGGTTAAGCCCCCGAAAGAGCGCTCTTTTCGCTCCGTGTATGAATTTGTGCTGTGCTTGTCTCAATCAAAAACATATACAGTATACATACATATATACAATATAAATCTAAGTACATATAAGTACTAATATATACATATATTACATGTATGTATTTGTTTAAGTGTGTCTCCCTTGAGGGGATGGTTTTAAACATCACCACTGGACCCTAGGATCTTGCGAAAAAAATCCGACAACCAACCTTTTATTGTGATGTTTAAGGGGCACATCTAATATAACAAACCCTGAGAACATGGCATTCAACCTTAGTAGCAAAGTGACGCACATGTGTCGAGGGGGTTTCAAGCTGTCAGACCACTGGGAAGCTGCAAAGTTTTACAATTCACAAGTATCAAAAAACGGGTCCAAATCCCAGTTGGCACGTCCCAGTTGCTGGTGATCTCCTGATAATAGTCCTCAATCGCATCAGAATTTCCTAAGGTTCCAAAAACCAAAGGCTTCTGAAGGATCTTCTTCGATGCAAGTGAGACCTGCTGGACAATTTCAGATGCCTCAAGTGCGTCACACAACACTTGACTAGCAGCTAAGCAATGGCCGTGCAAAATTTGTCCCTATAAACAAGCTTTGGAAAAGGAATCATTCAGTCGGTGGTTGATGAATCTTGTTCACATTTCGTTGATGGGTTTTTGCCTCCTTAGCCACCTGCAAACTGACACCTGATGCAAGACAAGTCCAAGAAACCTTCCCAATTTGACTGCTTAACTATAACGCCGGGTAACATTCTGTTTTGGATCTGGCATTCGCTGAATGGAATGGCGAACGAAATCACCAGTGTACAAAGCAAAAGTAACATTGCTGCCCTTAGATGCCGAATACAAACCGATCATCCATCCTGTAAGTGACTGTGAAAACGAAACATGTTCTTGAAATGGCCCTTGTTTCATTCATTGATTCCACTAGAATCAAGTAGCTTACCTAGTACTAACTTCTCCAAAGCAAACCCAATTGCAACATGGGTATTCAAACGGAGCATCCTACAAAATAACATGGTTTTTGGATGTTTTTGGGGGCAGCAGCAAAAATTCAATGACAACATGTCGCAACCGTCCGTCTACGAACCGTTCGGCAAGCATCCACCTGGGCAGATGCGTTTAGAGCTGAGTGCAACAGTTGAGGAGGAGGATCACATGCCATAATGCCGAAAGGATGTTCTGCAAGGATAGTCAAGTTGCTATCCACGCATTGTCTCTTGTCCTGAGATTTTTCAACTCGAAACGAAGAAAGTTGCACTGTTGCATCATAACTGCCGATGTAAGTTTTCAATGAATGATTTGCTGCTAGGCAATTCGGAGAAAATATTTCCAAAGAAATGAAGATCTAAATAATGCAAATCAACTGCTGATTTGCCGTTTGCTGAGCTGCACGAACTTTGGAGGGTGAAATTTTCCGTTGGAGCTACTGGGGTTGAAATGGCGAAGGTCGGCTTCCCAAGAATCCAGGGAGCAGCTGGTGCACATTCAATTGATACATCCCCAAATTGTTGGCAAGTAGAAAAACCCACCTACATGTCGTCTATACAACAAAGGTAAGGTAAGATGGCACGTTTATGAATATACAGTACAGATATGCTTCATACACCAAGACAAGAATTTTATGCGCATTCATCATTCAATTGTGTTGAAACAACCAGCTTTCAAAAACGGAAGGCGGCATTTCCAGTGCGAGTTTCTGTTTGGTAAAAGGGATCTACATGAGCATCAGCATGCCAAAGGAACATTTGTCGCGGAACTTCAGGTGAAGCGAGTACCAAATCCATTTGGAGGAATTGAGGCGCAACATCCTCAATTTGGATCTCCGTCCCGATGCTTCCGGCACGCAGCCCAAATAGCCAGAAGCACCAAAAGGCACCATGGCAGGAGGACCAACCAGACATGAGGTCAAAGATGAGTTGTTAACAAAAACAAAATGATTCAGCCAAAAAGCTCAGTGGTGTTTTAGCTTCGCCTCGAAATCTGCTAGGGGTATTACCTGAATATCTGACTTAGATCAGGCTTAAGCACATGACCAGCTTTTCAGTAAGCACTGGTTGAAATGACCTTTCCTCTCAACAGAAAATGTGTGGATCTCGTTGGCATCTTTTACATCATCATACAGCTGCAAGCCCAAAATAGACAACAGCAACTGCAAGCCAGAAATATCGGGGACCCAACCTCAGTGTTACACTCCCAGCACATCCTATGGAGTCTTATGAAACAACCCGCCTTGGAACATATGTGTACCTGATAATGATGTACATGTATATGTGATGTACAGCTTCCTGGGCAATGCCACATCTTGACACATACAAAAGACACGTCATCATGTACATATATGAATATATATATATATAGAGGGAGAGAGAGAAACAAGATGATTTGATATATGAATATATTGTAGGTTTGTTCTAAGTAGACGTTATAAGTGTGAAGGACCCGTGTGTTCAAACCAATATTCCAAGTACAAGCAAGAACAAATATAATATACACATACGGAACCCAAAACATATTCTAAGTACTGCTGTCGCGTGATACTATAGGCACCCCGTTCCATGCAGAAGGTGCTTTAATTAATAGGAATCAATACTAGATTTAGATGCAGCAGCTGCAGTTGTAATTCTACATCTACACTTTTACATGCAATCACACATATTACATGATGGATAAGAAATAATAACACAGTTTACATGCGTTTACTACCAGTTGTAAAAGTAACATGTTTGAAAATGTTCTACATCAACCCTCAACAACCAATTCAAAAAAAAAAGGTTTTCCGGATCTTGAGGACATGTCCTTCCTGAACCACCAAAAGGCCTCATAGCCTTGCCCAGCAGTATCCATGATCAGGACTTTTTGCGGCAAAGAAATTGTCACTCTACAAATCTTTGGGCGATCAATTCATACCCCATTGGGAGGGGGGTTAAGTTTTCTCCGAACAATATCCAGCCAAAAATGATGTTTCCTTTCTTTCAAGAATCTTAGTTCAGCCTTTTTGATCCTTACAACGGCCTGATGGTAAAATCATGGATCCGAACCCCCTTTTTTTTGGCTTCCAATAAATGGATAGCACGGATTTGGGGGGAAGCAAAAAAAACTGAGCTCACTAGACTTGCAACAAATGTTTGAGCCAAAAAAGTGGAAGAAAAGCAACACATCGCAGGTCATAGCATTCATCCATCTTCATACACTCCCGTGGGAACTGACAACAGTTTTTAGCCTATAGATGTTTTCAGGGCTGTGATTTTCAACTTCCAACCCCTCCTGTGAATCACAGCATTTCCCGGTGATTCATTGGATGCAGACACGGAAAACATGGCAAAATGTTGTTCGGAGCAGAGGTCCCTGCATACATTGTGAATGGGAATTCTGCAAAGATTTTGTGGGTTTTGGCATAGTACAACACCTGAGCCACAGAAGAGAAATAATGCACAAATTGTTATACACACATATACACACCATTACATGAGCAGTGTGTGTGTGTGTTGCTCATCTCACCCTAACGCTGAAATCATGCACACAGCGATTCAAATTGGATTTACGCTTCTGTCTTGGGGCAAAATTCAATCTGCAACAGGATCAACTATTTGAGTAAACTGCTCCCTTGACTCTACCATAGTCACTGGTGGGCGATCTCAGGTATGCTTTACGGCGCAGCATCACCACCTGTTTTGTTGGGAATTCCTATTGATCTTGCCTTTCAGCTGTTATTGAAATGGAACACATGAACATCCCAACTCCCAATGTACTTATTGGCCGAGATCGAAGTAGTACAGTAGTACACTCTTCGTACACCATGTCGAAGGGATTACAATCCTCCTCTCCGTTGAGCATCACAAGGCTTTTTCGGATCTGCTTGGCAGCGAAGTTTGGAACACGCCACATCCCAGTCTAGTCACTACCCAAAGAGATATTTTACCGGTGAAGGGCGATGTGTTGGCTGTGGGTTGTGTGAAATTGCGTCGGCATCATGTCGACCTCCATCAGGGCAATCGGGGCATCTGCGTCGGACTCGCTGGCTACTCCACTCATTTTGATGTTATCCTCAGCTGAAAAACAGGGCCCTTCCAGTATATAATACCCAAGATGGGGGTAGTGTGATGTGATCCATCTCTGTGAATGACTTTCATTCTTTGCACCAGCCACGCGTGTTTTGAGATTATTTGTACACTTTTGCATGCTCTTGGGCCGCTACTTCATGGCATGGAGGGAAGGCCACCAATTCATCATGGCTGCTTCCTCCACTTCCTCAAATTTCACCTGCAAGAAACCGGGCAAACATCGGGATACCAATAGAAATGCAGGCAAATCCTGGTAAAAATTTGAAGGCAAATCTTCTTGCAAGCAATTACTATGGCGATGTGAATTCCCATCATTTTCTCCACATTTCACACCATTGCATAGATTTAACCTTCCAATTGTCAACCCCTAGCATGCTAGAGAACATGCATCCACAACCCTACCTGAGAGCAGCACGAAAGGCCAACTGGCCCTAAGATGACAAAAACCCCACATCTTGCAGCAATGAAAACTCAGCTCAAGGCCATGAGGTTGATGGCTTAGGCTGAAAGGAACTTCTCAGCATCCGCGGCCAATTGCTCGAAACTCTCCTGAAATTTATCCGTTTCCCTACTTCTCCCCCCAAAAAAAACTCCAACAATTTTTCAAAGAATCTGAATGAATAATCCGTCACAGGGGCCGATTATACGTACTTTCCCGTCTGAGGCGAGACGTTCGCCACTGTTGGTGAACATTTGGGACTTTCAGAAGCGGTTTCAGTAGCTTCCAAGTGGCACATAATCTACGATCGAATCTCAGGGAGGCAATTAAGATGCTTAAGCTTGTAAGAGGTTAATGCAAACGATGCTTACAGTATACACACCAGAAAAATCATTGGAATAAGAATGAGAAACCCTCATCATCGTCATTGTCAGCATCATCGTCATGCATATGAGCCTTTCATGTTCTTTCAATATCATTTTGTAGTTGACCGTTCTTCAAGCAAGGGTTGGGCTCAATAAAAGGCTCCCCGGAACTCCCCTTTCACAACTTTTTCGCAGAATCTTTCCCGCAAAGGTCATGGCATTTCAAGCAACTTTCGCCAAAGAAAACGCCTTTCAAACTGTTCTTGTGAATGTGTCCTGTAGACCTCGATTATTTGAAACCTTTCACGGGCTTTTGCATGTATCTCAAGTGAGCAGAATCAGGGACATAGACATAAGATCATAAACTGTCATGAATCTGTGCCTTTGGACCCTTCAGTTCAATCTGAGATCAAGTACCTTTTCTTGCAAGACTCTGTGGCCGAGCGCTTCACCAGAATCTGCTGAGCAGAGATCACAGCTTCTGCAACATCATCCGTCGGCGTTGAAGGCATTGCAAAGCGTCCTAAGCTGGCGGGGGCTGCATTAGAAATTACTTTACTTCGAGTGATCCCCACCATGACATTTCAAAACAGCCACGGTAAATTTTATGTTAGCCTCTTCTCCTGTCAGGTGAGGGTCGTTTGACATACATTTTGTCTCCTGAAATGCGTCCGGTTACCCTCAACTTCACAGACTGACTGTAGGACATCTTCTGACATTCTTTCTGACATATCTCCTGCCATTCTGTCTGACATTCTTCCTGACATATCTTCCGACATTCTATCTCAACACTGGGCTCAGATGGTCGCGGTTGAGGTCCGGCAGGGAACACTGGACGTGGCTGCTCGCTGTGGAGGCCAAGGAGTCGAAGGAGGAGGGTGAGGAAGAGGAGGAGGAGGAGAAGACGACTAATATAAAATCTAACAACCCTCACCTGACAGGTGGGGAAGAAATATATATATAGTAACTAGTACTACTAGTACTACAAAAGCGCAGGTCTATCCTTACAAAAATTGAAGTTGAACATGTACCCCCACCCACCCACCCTCCCAACAACAAACTCAAATATATTGAAAAATTATGAAATATTACTGTATCCTCTTAAAGCAGGTTCAGATTGAATGCCCTTATGACAAACCTTCAACCAAATCAGGTATCTTATGGTTGGCCATTGTAGGCAATGGTGCCGAATTTGGCTACAATAATAGCTTCACCATCTTCACCGAGAAGTCAACATGTCAACATGATATTCTCATATGCGGTTCCCATTTTAGACACAACTTGCGCTCCTTTGCGAAATGTCAGTCACGACTCATGACAACACAATGCATGCAACCCCTCCATCTAAGTCTGCCAAGCTTCCCTTGACCCCACTCAGAAAGCTCATATTTTGCAACTCTGAGCCCAGCACAATGCAATTCAGTCGTAGAGGATCAGTCCGGGTTGGAAAATGAAGATGGAGATGGAGACTAATATCATTTGAAGATATCCAAAGTGCCAGTGTCACACCAGGGCACCTCACAATGTGCTGGAAAGGACAAGAACCAGGAGTGCCCTAAGAAGAAATGGACTGTTTAAAGGAACACCAAGCTAGATTCAACAAACTCATAAAGCTATGTCTTTACTTTGAATGGCTTCCACCCATTCGCAATTTTGTGCAATGAAATGGAATGGCTGATACCTCGTTCGGATCTTTTGTCGGGTGGTGGTTTCAACCCGTGTGCACAACATGCTCCTCAAATCAAACCTGTTTGATCTTCACCATTTCTTGCAGCCAAAACAACCATCCAGAACCTGGCTAGCTGCATTCAAAAGCATATATACAAAACTGTTCAAATGGTATTGTTCCATTTGGAGGTTGATTAAATCGTATTCTTCATCGATATCTATCAGCAAAAATGACATCACCCTTTTACCCGGAGGTGATGTTGCCACATCCATTGTGTCCAAACTTCCAACCTCTCTTCAACCACGGAGTAAAAGATTTGCTGACAGCTTGTGGGAAAGCGCAGCAACGGAATCACCTCAACGAAAGGCAAGTCGTGGTTCAACTCGATGGAATCGCCATGACCAAAGGCCTGGACAAGGTGAGCCGCCGAGCCGGGGCGGGATTTTGACGTCAACATGGCCAGCTGATACTGTTGGAAGAAATCCGGCGATCACCACCTGGGATGTAAAAATATTTGTAAATGTGAGATTTATCAATATCAACTGGTGGATTTCTTGTCCATCAATAGAAGGGTCCCAACTCAAAATACCAGGCCTCAAAGCTATCCCATGGAACTTCACTGCACTTTAGCCAAAGGCAAGGGCAGGCTGTAAGGAAGTCTTTCCTAGAAGCTACAAAACTTGCCAAGGTGACATTCCAGGATGCTGGCGGTAAGGATCCATATCAGGCATCATATGGTATCGTTATGCTGCAATTCTTGTGAAACTTGGTAGTGTGTGAATCTGTTTAAACGCAAAAACAACCAAAGCATTTTAACAATGGGTTTTTGATTCAGATGTTTGGATGACTGGATCCATACAAATGTCTCCCAAGGCTAAGGTAGTAGGATCACTGGAGTTCAATGAAACCAGGGTTTTGATTAAAGAAACTAATCAGCATAACGAAATCAAGAAATGTATACGCTCCTCAAACCAAATGCGAACCCCAAAAAAGGAATCCGTGATAATTGATATTATGTATATATATATATACACACTTGGGAAAGCTTTCCAGCTGTTTCCCCAATAATTTTACCTGGTGGTTGTCCTTAGTTGCAGGAGCAATTCCCTTGCATTTTTCGGCATGGCGCCATTGCTGCCGTCGAGGAAAGTTCCTGAAGCTGGAGTTCACCGCTGGGGACTCATCAGTCACGACGACAGGAAGCAACAACAAGTAGGACGTGCTCTGCAAATACCCAATCATCTTGGAACGGGCACTATGTGCAATCTCAAAGATCCCAGCCAACGTCAGTTCTGCATCGAAAACGTGATGTTTGGACAGCAAGGATTCAAATTCGGCCATCACTCTCATCGCACCCATCCTGAGGTCGTGAGTGAATCTTGCTGCTTCATCTGGTTCATTGGAGTGTTTCAAGTAATCAAGTAATTATATATCCCAGGATTTCCAGAGGGTTCTAGTCTTCGAAACCACAAGAGAATAGACAAATGCTCCACCAATTGGCCCATGACAGTCAACAAGACTGGATTTGTTTTTTGTAGCCTCCGCGAAACCAGAGATAGTTTGCGGTGGCGGGCTGGAGAAATCCATCTATTCTATCAATTTCCTTAAAAGTCTGAGATGTAAAAGCCACCACATAAACTCTAGCAAGATTTTGCTGTGTTTTTGTTCAACCTCAATTTGAGTCATTTGAAACTGCTTCAATTCAATCAACACTAAAAAATTATTTTGAATTTCTTTTCCTCGACACTGATCCACCACGAAACTTTGCATCCCAAATACTTGGCCACTTGAAATCTTGCCCCTTCACCCAGCAGAGTCAACCTCAGACTACGTGGGCTGCCATGGCGGTTAAGGATCTTGACCACCCAAACAGAGGCATAATTCCATTATAGTTGGGAATGGTTCGGCACAATAAGGAGAAACAAAAAACAGCACCCGTTTTTTTTGTTGAGTTCGGAAGTTGCCATCTTTTGGGATACTTTTTTTCTGGAACTGTTTAGCATCTCTTTGATGTGTTTCCAGCTAGTGGCAAGACTCCCGCACAAACATTCATGGAAGCTACAGAAACACATCCCCGAAACTCTGAAAAAAAGCGTGTGCAGAAGTTCATGTTCAGGTGCCTTACTAAAAACTCCAGGTGGTTCCTTTTAGCATTGGACACAAAAAATTAAAAGACATACAGATTTACACACAGATTTCAAACAAAGACAGTTGATGCGACATTAATCCAAACAAAAACATCAGAGCATCACCACCTTCACCGACAAAGAAACATTGTACTGGCCCCCATAGCAGCTCGAAGCTCCAATAGCTCTAAGGAATCTGAGCGGAAAAATGATCACCACCAAAGCATCCAAAAAGGATCCTATTTGAGCAGTGAAAAAAACTGACATTCCATTTCCATTATACTGGTTGGTTTCTATGAATGCTTCATAAATGGCTGGTTATAATCCATAGCCTCGATTAGCCCTATGCAACCAGGGGTTTTTGCCACATGCAAATTGGTCAAAGTGCTTGTAGCAATGGCATGCAGTAACAGGAGGGGCAACAAAAGACCCGTTACTGCCCATTACTTGGTAGCAATAGTATGGTATAGGCATCAAAATTCCAACCAATTCATTCACCTTTTGGGGAAAAACTGGGTCATAAAAACTACATCACCCAAGAAATACAAAATTTGCAGCAACCTGAAACCTTTTTCCAAACGATGCGTCTCCCTTACAGAAACAAAGTACGGTATACCTTTGTCATAGTACCGGCATATTTTAGTTGGCTTGATACCAAAATGTACCGGAATGCATGGATGATTGTGGATGGTGTGTTCCAATGAATGTAGAAAATAGATGAAAATAGAAGGGGAGACAATCCTCAGTCCTACCACCCTTTCAGATCCTTAGTGTTGAACAGGTGAACCCATGATCCCCTAGAGTTCCACATGATATCTCCAAAAAAACATTGAATAAAAATAAGAATGTCTGTCACTTTCTGTCACTGCCCACATATTTTGGAGGTGAGGTCCTCACTCCTAAGCCCATCAAGAAAGCACACAGAATCTAGCCCGTCGCAGCTCTGTGCCTGGGGTGTGCAACCACCGTTGCCACAGTGGAAGGTATCTCCAAAACTCTCTCCTCCGAGGATGGGAATTGCATTGTCATGGTCTTGGCCCCGGGGATGCATCAAGTCTGCTTTGGGTCTTGTTGAGTGGATCACAACCTGAATCATTGCCAATAAGATTTTGCAGTTTCAAAGGCATGCTGCAGGATGCGTGAGGCCCATTGTTGTTCTGTACATTGTTACATTTCATAGAGCTGCATGCCGCAAAAACAGAAAACTCAAGGAGAAACATGCTTCGAATCAACACTTTTGATGCCTCAAATATCAAATGCAGCTGGTCCACGGCTTATATTCCGCCATAGCAGAATGCGCATCTTGGAGTGTTTGTGAATAATTCAACGAGTTGTGCACACATCATCATAACCTCCTAGTGTCGTGTCCGTCGTGGCAGTGTTTGGTTGGGGATTCATGGGCCATGGAACAGCATGCTTGCACAAAAACTGTCCGGGTAATGTTGCGAAATTGTAAGCGCCTGCTTGTTGGGCTTATTGCTTTTTGCAATTCAGCCAAAGTTCAAGGGATAAACTATGAAATACTAGCTAGATGACATGGTCCAATGATATTTTCCAATACTTTCCAAGTTTTTTGAAGTAGTTGCATCTCAAACACTTTGCACGTCTACTTTAAATTGTTTTTGCCCATGCAGAAGTCACTTTCTACTTACCGTAACAACGCACGTGTTTTGCATCGCCGAAAAGAACCTGCTAATTACAGCTGTCTACATTGATCGGAAATTCCGATAAACGGCGGAATGTCAGCCGGTAGCCATGTACTTAACGGAAGCCCCTTGAATGTTGGGCAAAATGTTGGTTTTCCATTTATGAAAGAATGTGCCACGCTGCCACACTCAACCCGCAAAGGCAACCCAAAGAATCGCTTCATTGACTTACCTGTCTCCCCTGATTCTCCTCAAGCTACAGGTCAGCAGCGCATCGCTGCCGCGTTCAACGCGTGAGCGCACTAGAGCTTGCCAAAGGAAAACGATGGAGGTCAAATCCAAAAAGCTCCTTAAAAAGAGCTTGACCGAATGGGGAAAAAAGGTGTGGAAGTGTCGAAAGCCCCCTTGCTTTTTTGGGGAAAGGTGAATCAAAACAACTCCTGATAACTGAAATTGGATCCTTCGTGGCTTTGTTTTTGAAGATGTATAATTTGGAAAAGGCCTTGCCAATCGCCCACCTACACTCAACCGTCACAAAGGGATATTGTTCAAGATAATCCCCAAAATGATTATGCAGTTTGATTTGGAGTAAGATGGTTGTTGGCGATGGTCCTGTTGAAATGAGGTGTTTGAATTGCGTTTTGTTGGGGCAGGTTGCGCCGATGGGCATGGACGAGGCCTTCCCTTAACTGTATTCGGAACACATCTGCACCCCTGACAATAAAGTGCAATCTTATAGGGTCACTGAAGCAGCCTTCATGTTGGATATTGCAGCTGTATCTAGAACTTGCCGTCACCATGCGTATGATGAGCAATGGCTTGATAAGGCACCCTTTGGCATTTTTCCTGATCATATTCTCGTTAAAGTCGGCCGTGAGTCAAGATCAGGTTACTCTCCAAAGATGGCCTTTCAAAGTGCCCCATCCATTTCGCATCCATGGCGACGTCCATGTATTGACATAAGGTGAAGCAACAAAAGTGTGCCTGAAGATGTCCATGGTGCATAGACTATTGGAAAAGGGCTACCTGAGACCCTCCTGCACAAGGCCTGGTTGATATCTTTCTCATGCATTTCATATTAAAGTATCTGCAAACATCAGTTGAACTTGCCTCATCGATGTCAGTGGAGACAAGAAACTTTCCACGGAACACTGAACACTCACATTGAAGATGTCTCCAACCAAAGACCTTCAGGTATTTCCTATACATTTGGGGATAAAAGAAACTACCCAGATGATCCCACAGGAAGAAAGTGCCATACATTTACATGGACGGCTTAGCAAGTAATTTAACATTGAGACAAATTAAGATCCATTTCAAAGATCCTGCTGATTCTGGAAGACGTCTTTTCAAGTCGCAATGCCGAGATAAACAGCCAACCGCGCTGACTCTTTTCTAGCTACCGCGCTGAACAACTGAGCTTTGTTTCAGCATCAGTGTCTGCTTGGAAGGAATGTGGATCTAAGGTTTTTTGTTGTACAAAATCTTGTTTCATTTTCACTGTCACAAAATTTGAAACGAACAACATATGGATTGACAATGACACAAGAATTTTGCTGGTCTTGTTTTTGAATCATTTTTCAACCTGGGCTGCGCTGAATCCTTCAACTATATGGATTCATATCATCCTCATCTTCCGGAGGCAAAACCACCTAAAACGACGAAATCGTTGGGTCAATGGCTGATTCAATTGCTGGGAAGCCCCAACTATTTCCCAAATGCTGGAGGCTATGCATCGAAAGGCTGCAAATATCCATGAAAGTAGATTGAAAACGAATATAATAATACAGATACATATATACCTTATAAGTACATATGTATATATACAAAAGGCTCATGCAACTTCATTACTGCAAATGTTTACCTGGAAGAACGGGCTGTGAGTTTTTCTTCTGGATTCACGTCAAAGCTCCAAGGCCCCCGAAAAAAGCTTCGCCAGCTGGGGATGCACTATGCACCACAAAGTGCTACTGTACGTACTGGATCTTCACACTTAAAACATCTGTAAGAAATCTGCTCGTGCAAAACCTAGCAAAGGAACATCAAGGCATTTCCTGTCGGCAAAGAATTGGATGTTCGGCTATGTTAGACTGTTAGATGGCTGGAGGCCCTCCAAGTTAAGTTACAAGGTGTTGGTCCCACGTCAACCCCCCCCTGGCTGGGATGTCAGACCTTGGACAAAGTCGTCTTCAATTGAAGCAAACTATGCCTCGGTGACCAGTTGCGTTTGAAATTGTATCGACCTTGCACTGGAAAGGAAAGAAAACACATAAATTTTTAAGTCCGCATTTTTTCAACTCTTCAACTGGTACATTCATCAAATGGCTGCTAATCCATCAACCAATAATCCCCCAATCGAACTCACATCACTCTGCATCGCCAACCATTTGCATCCCAGCTACTGTTTTGCCTTTTTAGGCTTAGAGCCACTTTTCCTGTGCAGACTTTCACTGGAGGAAGTGTCGTGGCATGGCCATGGCACTGTCGTTTCCCCATAAAATGCCGAGTGTACAAAGCTGACGGAAAAAAAAACTGATGAGCGTAGCTACTTTTTTTCCGGCTTGAAGACATCCATATATTGCCACAAGTTGTGGATGATGTTGTTTAACAGTGTGGAGATTCGTGTTTTCTGGGGGAAAGCTATGGATTTTTCCAAATCATCCTCATAGACTTAGACGTTTTGGCACAGCAAGAAGCCGCAAAATCAGCCAGCAAAATGATTACAAGACTTGCGAAAAAGAAACAATATGAATTGACCAAGTATTGATAGAATAATAAGCATAAGCATCTACTCTTTTCTTTTGATCACTTATAACTTATAACTTGTAACTTATAACTTATAACTTATAACTTATAACTATTTACCTGTGATTGTATGATCATCTATATACTATTCTCATCTGCAAGAATGAAGATTTCTTGGGGAGTTCATTTTTCAGCTTCCTTTCAAAGCCCACGAGTGTTGCAGCTAAGGGACTGCATTGATGAGCCTTGGTGGGTTCAACACTGCAACATACTGCTTGGGTCCTGCCAAAACACTGTAACATGGATAGTAAAGTAGTCAAATTAAGAGGCTTTCCCTCAATTAATCATGAATATGAAGATATTATCTATTATTTACCCACTCTTACAGGGTTTAGGAATGCCCCAAGATACTGCAATTAAATACTGCACTTCGAGGTTCTCAAACCAAAACATGCGGACAATTGCAAATAGACAACAACGTTCCAAATACCCATCTGCTCATCTTAGTTGCCTGAGCTGGGTATTCTAAAGGAAATGCAATGATAGGTGCAACTCCCTCACTTCCACCGATGTAACTACAAAGTGCTTGGGACCACGGGGGATTTTTTCATGTTGGAAGTGGTATTACGGTAAGCTAATCATACAACCGCGAAGCAGCACAGCAAGTGACTTCCGTTCATATCACTGAGGTGCTGGCACTCTGGCTCCTTGCACTGCTCTTGGATCTTGCCACAAGCCTCGTCCCAAGTTCCCCTGAAAGATCTGAAAGGTGGGTGGAACGTAGGTCAACTCAGCTCCAAACCACAGTGGAGAACACCACCGCGAGCCTGGGCGACTCATTCGTTTCTCAGGTTTGGAAAGAATGGTAGAAACAAATTTCTAGGGTTTCGAGCCACATGAAAAGAACGGCAAAACATCTGCATGAAAAATGACAAGCTGGGTTTTTCGGATGGTTTAGGTAGGTATTCTTAGCTACATCAAAATCAACGTTCAAAGGTTTCCTGTCCTATCCCTGGATGTGCTTGAGCCTACCGACACTGCCAAACGCAAACTCTTCATCGGTGGGTTTTTCTTGCACCTCGACACCTGAGAGTTGGATCCATGGAGCTTTGAAAACATCTGGACATCTCAGCTGGATCATGCAATCTTGGTTGGCTAAGTTCAATGATCAGAAATTAGAGGCAAAGCTAAGAAATGGTCGTAGAATTCTTAATAATTTTCTGTAATCTTTATTTTGTCAATGTAATAACTTTTAATTCAATCATTACCAAACCTATAAAATTGACATAGTGAAGGTGTGTATGTGTGCTAGGATTCAATTAAATGTAAGTCTGAGGAGGCTTGTGGTTTTGGCGGCAATAAAATAGGTACAAACCAAATGAATGTGAGGTTTGGGCAACAGCACCCATGAGAGCCATCAGCATCTCATTTACCGCAGATATATGTGAAATCTATTGACATGTTGGCAAAGATTTTTGGAGTTGAACCGACTCAGTGTATTGTTGTGAACGAATCATTAATTCATAGATTGACACTGTTCATGCCACGACTTTGAAATGGTTTTATGCTTAGGATTGCTTTGGTAGTGGTGAGGCCGCAGTTTGGAAATTCCTGCACTCGCGAAATAGAACAGGCTTTTTGGCCTGTGTTATATGACATGGCAATGGAACAAATTTGCGTCTCCATGCCCCAGTAGTTGCTCAATTTTGTCATGAAAAGGAGTGCCGCTTTTTTTCCATATTAGTATTCGTATTCGGACATCGAACGTCGATGTCCGAACCCTGGTACCAAAAAGGTTCAAGAGATTTCAAGAGTATGCAGGTATCATGGTTGGCCATTGCCACCATAAATTCCATTGTTTAACAGTTTGCAATGGTTTGTGCATCTGGTCTGCAGAGACTCTTGATGGCCAAAAGCTTAAAAGCCTGCACCAATTGATGGGTTGTTTGCCAAGGGTCCCATGATCTACAGGCAATTTGCATGCCAGCTGGATCGCAGGATCGGAGCACATCCACAGAATCATACATTTCAGTACAGTACTTGGAAATGGCTGGCTGATGCAGCCGTACACCTCCAACCCCCATCCCCCTTCCAGTCGTGAATCTTCAGCTCCAGACGCAAAGATTGCAAAGTCCTGGAACGTGATCCTGAGAAAGATCAACTTTTGTCGAGTTGAAGGTGAAAAAAAACACGGAACTGATTTCACGCATCTGTAAAATTTTTAAGTTCCTGGTAACATGTTCCCTACTCGACTGTAAACCACTATTCCTCATCTCTGCCTTGAGTTTAGCCTTAATCAATAGCATATTACATCAAAATTGCATCAAAATTGCAGTTTTCTAGATTTTCTATGATTTTCTTCTAGCCTTCCCTCTCAAGGTTTCCACCGTTTCCCACCCAAATCAAGTTGGGATCCCAAACTGTTGAGCACCCCTCGTGGACACTCGGGCGGTTTTGTCACAGCTGGCGAGTCGAAGGGTCGACGACTTGTGCCAGCAACACTGCGGAGAAATGTGGCGGATGGCGGATGGTGCTTAGGCTGAGGGGATTTCCCATGATGGAAAGTAAGGGCAATTTTATTCATCATGATGTGACACTACTTGGCTTTGTTGGAGACGTACCGCAATATATTCCAAGTAGGACCATGCTAGATCGACGCGGCTAATTGAAAATCATCATACCATCAAGTGTTCATCTGGCATGTCCTGTCATTGGGACAGATCTATCATTGCCATATTTGGACCATGTTCTAACCCAACCTTACCTCAAGGCCATCGACGCGTTCAAAAACAATTTAGGGACGGTGTAGTAAGTAACTAAACCTTGCAAAAACACAAGGCTGTGAGAAAAGGAACCCTGGCTTGGCCCCCCAAAAAAAAGGCAAATATATCCAAAACTTGTAAGTTCAGTTCATTGTGATCAAGACATCCATAATATGTAAAATTATCATATAAAGGCAAGAGTTCAGTTTGCAAGCCTCGGAATAATTTGGATGGTGTTTAAAAAAAGGAATTGCCTCATTTTCGGAACACACGAAAAGGAATCTTGAAGTCATAACCTTTGCCAGTCGATCTCAAGATCAAAACTTCAACTTCAAATTTCAGGAGAAGCAAATCACTCAGGGCATTTTTTTCACCTGCAGTCGCCGGACCACGTGAAGGCAACACAAAAGATCTGCTGCCTTGTGATATAGCGGCCACACTTACTATGTACAGAGGTTCGTTGCATGAAGTAAACCTAGTAGATCATCCTAGGTCCAGTCAACTTATAACCAATATGTATCATATACCTTTACCGAGAAGATCTCAACATCAGAAACGTGATCTCAAATAGAAACCCAAACTGTTTATGTTGTGTGGTCAAAGGCTTGACTTGGACAATTGAGACAGTTAACGAAAAAAAATCCAACATGCATCCTGCACAGACATATCAACCCTGGGTAATTTGCCCCATGGTTTCATTCAACTGTGTGGATGGTGGCTGGGGATCGACTGGGGTGGCACGGCAATACTCACCTCCTGTTCTCTTTGCCATTGCTGTTGATACTTAATGGTACTTCTATAGTCTCGAGTATCATCGAAGTTCTTTTCCCTCGGCACATCTGTCCCAAATGTTAACCCCAACCAAAAAAAAACATGTTTCACAGCAAAAATGCACCAAAGTCATAGCTCAAAATGTTCATGACCTCCATCTCTGGGAGAGTGCTGTATCTCCTTCCCCTTCGTTTCGGCTGAATAAGTCCAATATCTGGAGTACATTCCGACTATATCATGTCATACACGCAAAGCCGGTACAAGTTTGATGACGAATGATTCCGAATGATCATTATAAATCGCTAATTTCTACACATCATATCATTAATGATGTATCTTATTGTATCTTCATTTTCTACCTACAAGGTCCTACTAGTCATAGAGGCCATGGAATCAGGTTTGAATCCTGAACCGCCAAGCCAAGTCACCCTGAGACAGTTGGTGCTACGTAGCAGTGGGACATGTGCACACAAAGATTTCTTTCACTACAAAGTGTATACGTAGCAAAGTAACATTATAAAACTGAATTTCTTTACATGGTTATAAGCATTTACAAACAGATCCAAAAATAATGGTACCCAAAAAAAAAACTTGGACAAAAACCACATCCCGGCACCCGTAACTCCCAGGTCCAAATAATGGGGTCCCCAAGCCACATGGACGACTTGTTGCGTTTGTGGCGTTACTAGATGCTTCTACGAAGATCAGGTCATGACTGTAACTCCAGGACGTAAACGCATATCAGGTGGAGTCAAACGGAAATATCGCATTTCTTCCTGGCATCAAAAAAGTTGGCCAAAAGATCTGCAAAAATTTTGAAAAATATGTCCCGACCCACACCTTTCACTACTATAGAAAGTATAAAGGTTATATGATTTTTTTTCGTACTGGGTGGAGTGAAACATAGTAAAACAATAGGCAAATCATGAATGAAACTCCATTTTCATGGTATCACCTTGGCGATGCGTGCAAAACCTTCCACAGTATCATAGGCGACAAATGGAAGATCCTGTATCATCTTTGAATATCATTTTCGTGCTATGTTTTGGTGGTACCACTTACTTGACACCTGAAAACATCTCGAACTCCCCATCCTCTGGATGTTCATCGTAAGGACTCATGAACAAGCTTTGCAGTCTTTCAGCGACTTGAAAATTGCCAGCTTCTGCTGCTTCATAAGCCTCTGAAAGGAAGGAATGTATTCTGAATAACTCCGGGGCCTTGGAGTTCTTCAGTTCTTTGGCATTATAGAATTGGGCTTCAAGACTGCATGACTGGTCCCTGGTCCCTATATACATGCAAATACATGCAAATAAATTCAAATAAACACTTCGAGTCTTTGAATGGGCGCGAGTTCGTGATAAGAATCTGTGGCTTAAAACAAAAAAACCAGGCACAACCATTGATGGATTATTTCACTTGTCAAACCTGTTGAAGGTTTCGACTTTGAAGGCCATACAATGAGAGTCTGGTGCTTCACGACTTCAGCGTGTCTGAATTTTTGTGCCTCTGGCGCTCCAAAAACCTCGAGCCTCCAGTAACATCCAGTTGCGCGGGACATACTTCGGATTCCTGAAGTACTCAAGATGTATCAAGCTTCAAAAGCAACTTGAAATCACTTAGTTGATTACAAACAAGGTTGTGAACGTGGCAAGTTTATAGCAATACGTGTGATAGATTTCTGGGCGGATCATGAATTTGCTTATCGATGCAAGGTTTCTGTCAGCTTGATGAGTTCTGAGCTTTGAACATTCACTCTTTGTGAATTGAATTTTCTGCACAGCAGACAGACCCAATATGAACCAATACTCACAAGCCAGAAGGCATCTTGGCTTATGACTTCCCATAATTGATTCCAGTACAGATTTCGTGAACTTGCTCAGATATTTGGATGAATTCTCACTCAGCCGGAGTTTTCCTGATCTTTCATCTTTTTCTGGCGCAAAACGGCCTCTTCCAAAACTATCATCTTTTTGTTGGGGTGGTGAATTCAAGGCAATTCATCCCAAGTCACGTGACATATTGGGAGGTGACACACCCTGAAAAGGGTACACTGGTGGGAACTAACATTTCCCATCCAAAGGGCAGTTTCCTTTCAAACTTGTTGGAATAACTGTTAGTTTTCCCTAAACAGGGTATCAGATTATCATAATAGGGTATTCCATGGTACAGTCGATGGAAGAAATCCGGCGATCACCAGTTGAGGTTGGTAGTTTTTATCCCATTATTTACGAGGTTTTAGCGTTGAGGTTGGTAGCTTTATCCCATTATTTACGAGGTTTTATGGTTGGCCTTGGGATTTCTTCCAGTATCCCGGCATCCCATGGTAGTCCATGAACCAAGCATCGCACTGCGCATGTTTTCAGCCACTTCATCAGGGTCTCCCCCTTCACCACGAAGTCGTGTGAGATATTGCCATAACCACTGAGACCAAGCAGCTTCCAACTCGGGTGTTAAAGGCGCATAGAAACCTCGATATTTTGGGATGCAATATGAATGTCGGTAAATGTGAATGAAGATACAATTCATAGTAGCATGTCAAACAAATCATCAAAATTCAGAGAAAACAGCTTTCTATGGGCATCATGATGTAAGACAGTGCAAGTTGTATTATTCTGAAGATCCCTCTTGTCATCCTCATGATTATTATCAACAGCACAAGCATGGCATAGTCATCTTCATTCTGAGTTCTACCAGCCAAAGGAACAAGACTTCAAAGGTTGCAGCAGGCGGCCGCTTTCCATCAAGTCATCCCATTCCTTCAGGGCACTTGTTGAACAAAACACATGTGTTTCGGATTTTGGGTTTCAACCCCACCTGCGCTACAACGGCCAACTGGCGCCACAGCATGGTCCAATCCGCTTGCGACTCCTCCATCAAACGCAGCAAGTCGTCACAGAGCTCAGCCGCATCCGAGTCCTGACGTTGAGCATCTCAGATTCTTGTATTGATGCTATGGTCCAGAGTCCATAGTGATGGTAGAAACTTTGCTACGGATGTGACTTCCTTGAAATTACGTCATTTTACATATCACATGACAGGCCAGGAGTTGAGAAAGCATGATGAGGTACTTGCGGATTCCCACCTAACTGAAGAGTTGCAGTTTCTTGAGGAAGAAGTGTAGAACAAAAGGACCAAACAGACTTCAAAACAGAATCAAAAAGCAATGTGGCTTAATTGGGATCATTGCGTACACATACTATACATTAGAATGCATGACGCCTTATAGTATACTGCAATCATCTGCAATTACCCTGAAACGGTATACATGTATTTACTTATAAATATATATAAATATATTGTATATATTAATACGTATACATATTGAATCATATTGAGACGTACCATGTAAGCTGCATATTATACGTTTTTCAATCTGTAACTTCATGCCTTTAATCCTTCCATCTGATTTCTTCAATCACGCGGGATTGGTGTAGACCTGTGGCCCAGTTCAGGCCAGCCTGAGGCTGTTTGGGATCTCATACGTCATGGGTTGATGGCATTTCCAGGGGTTGCTACTTGTGACCACGTCATGCTTCCGAAGAACATCATGAATCACCATGTTTTGCCCGCCCGCAAACTCACCACGCAAAAACTGTCCCAGAAGGAAAGCCCCAGCTTTTGCATCCGTACATCCGCGAAGGCCTTTGGCGGAAGGGCAAAACAAGGCACTTGCGGAACAGGGTCTGATCACAGTCTTTCTAGACCTTTCTGGCCAAACCTGGCCAAGATGGTTGTTCGGACTATAGGTACTGAATTCTTGTAGCAAAAAACGTGTTGTGGGTCTCCTGGGATTGTTCCATTGCGGCGTGTCATTACTATACCAGTGGACAACTCACCTTGCTTCACTATGTTTCACAGTTTAACCTTGCTCACAAACTGTGTCACCGTGCCTCTGCCAGTAAGAGGGGGAATTCGCGCAGTAAAGATTGAGCCTCTTCCCTACCATCGCTATCCAGCAGAGAGTCAATAGCACCTTGGCGATGTGACCCGAGCACTTTCCTTTAGGTCCACTAGAATACCTGCGAACACCTAAAAAATATCAGGATGAATCACGATGACTGATGGTGCCTCTGCGGGATGTTTGGATGTTTCTGTATGAATAGATTCAAATCATCAACCATTTTGATAAGTCTTGCTTCACAACGATATTCAGCTCTTGGATGCCCTTTGTTCCAAGGCATTGCTATGTATCATCTCATTACAAATCATTGTGGAAAGGGAACCAGCTGTGTGGCTGCCCAAAATGCGGACAGGGATCGAATAGCACTTCTAAAATTGGCCAGTGCTGCTTTCGGCTGCAGGTGAAAACTGAAATTCTCTGCACCACCGGTCCAACTACCTGCGATGCTTTTTTTGCAGCAGGCGGAAAGCCTGCTGCCATTGGTGAATGCTGACAACTGTGAAGAACTGCACTGTCTCTTTTCTCGTCGTCTCTGTTTGTTAAAAACATATCTTATAATGTAATACGTAATATAATTAATATAATATAATTATATATAGTAATAATATATTTAAAAAAAATTGTGTTACACCATATCGCTTTCTTTTCCTGAAGCCAGGTGCAATAGCGTGGATTGTACTTCTCCATAAATCCAAAGGGTCCAAAGTCCAAAGTCTTCCCTCCCAGGTGGCAGTTGTCCTTAAAATGGTGACCAGGAAAACAGGGTCATTTTCCCACTGCGGGCACCAAGGAGTTCCCAAGTACAAGGAATCATCAAATCCTTCTAAGAACCAACCAGGACCTCCCAGAAACAAGCAAGTTAAGGTGATGCTAGGTGGGATGCCTCCCTCCCACCACCCACAAATTTGTACACGCCAAAAATAAACATTGGAAGCCTAATAAGTAATGCCCAAAATGGAGGCTTTGGAAAATGAGTTTCTGTTCATTTCAGGAAGATTTTCGGGCTCCATGTTTCCAGCGGAGTACATGGAGCACAAGTTGCAAGCCGTTGCAAGCAGTCAATGGAGGCAGTGACATGATTTTGTGTGTCTAAGTCGATAATGTATGATAATGTGACATCGTGGCATCTATCACAAACATCGAGATCTCACGACGAAACACATCGGAAGACAATCGATTCGTAACCTGTCGCAAAATCATCCCATCAAAACATCAAAACGCCACACAAAAAAAACATCAAAAATATAAAAAAAAATATTATGTTCAATACTTGCTAAGCATTTTCAAGTCTCAGATTGAAAATTGCCTTGGCAAAATCCAACTCGCCACCATTCAGCCACCAAACGTGACATTCGCAGTGCCATTGGTCGCAGCATTCGGCTTACTTCTGGATCACTCTCATCAAGGCATTCCTTTCAATTTTGCCGGCTGAAATGGATCTCTTGGCCACCTGATTCTCCTGATGTTCTTCTAGTTCTCCCCAATGACTAGGTTAAGACTTTTAAGAGGGATCCGATTCAATCTTGATTGAGCCTTTTTCCAATGGCTTCCCTTTGAAATCAACTCATGTTCGATGGATCTTAAGGCGGTTCCTGATTTTTGTGACATGCCCAGGGTGATGAAACTGAACCGGAACAAAATCAATACACAAATCCGCCCGCACCGTAGGTGCAAAAGGGCGTGTCTTTCCGGAGGCACTAACACAGTCAGCTTTAGCTGGGGGGGGGCC
>DF239551.1:85735-190178 GCA_000507305.1 Breviolum minutum Mf 1.05b.01
AAGAACAAGAACAAGAACAAGAACAAGAACAAGAAGAACATATGACACCTTTGAAGCTTGGTGCGGGCGGACCCTGCCGCGGAGCGGCGTGAATACCTCGGTACACTCAACTATCATGTATACAAATCCTCTATATTCCCTCTTGCATGTGGCAGTGCGTGACCACCATATAAAATATATAAATCACACACTAACTTCTTGGTAAGTTCTGACTACTGGTCCTTTCGCAATGAAAATGGTGAAGGTTGTGAAGATCAAAGCTTCTGACCCTCGAGTTTCCTGAATTATCACGAGTTTCTATACATTCTAATGCATGTTCATGCAATTCTTCAACCCCATCTTTCCAAAACACTCCTTGGACATGGACAAACTGAAATATGTACATACTGTATTGTTTCGTTACCCTCTCTCACTTTTTAATATGCTTTACATCATCTTACTCCACATTCTTCCTTTCATTGAAACCGTCACTACAGCATCCCAAAACAAAAAAAACAAACGGCAACCATAGGGGCCATCACGGCCATCCAAATACCACCCCAAGGCTCTGGATATTCACGTCTCATCGCATGAATCACCAGTTCCTGTAGCTCAGTCGATCCAGCATTGTTCCAAGCTTCTCGGGCTCGACGAGCAAAGAGCTCCAAATGTCCCACACGCAGAAAACTGCTGCACACACGACAGGTCATGGCACAGGGCTCAAACAAGGTTTCGTCAAGCCATTCCTTGGAAAATCAGGCCCGGGATCAGGGATCGCAGGAAAAAGTGAAAATCATAATGGGAAAGATCAAAATTAACATCAAATATCCAATGAGACTATGCTTGGTCTGAAAAAAGTTGAGCTTGTGGCAGCGTTGGAGGAAACTTTGAGAGACTCCGGCCAGAACAAAGGACTTGATATGCAGGAATGCTTGCAAAAAAAACTTCCCTTGCAAGTATACTAAAGCACCAAATATATCCAATTATCACCCAACTACTTTTGGCAGGTACGTTTGTCACAAGTCCTACCAGCGCTACAAACCAGACCAAGCAAGGTCATTTGCATCCACTCAACAGACCCCAAAATGACCTAAAGATCAAAAAAGGGCAGCCCTGAGCACCTTGTCGGAAGGAATTCTGCTTGTCTAACTTGCCAACTCTTACCTATCAAGGCATGACTTGCCCCGTATTTGACTCAACTAACAACATCCAGCAACACCCCAAGATCCTGCCCGTCCCACGAAAACCATCCAAGTTGGTGGTGGACCAAGAGTCCCTGAGTGCAGAATCTGAAGTTGACCTCTCAGGTGGTTGCAAACCAACGCCATTTGAAACTTCCGACCACACAGATGCGAACAGAAAGATCTGAGCAAAAGTTTTTTACAAAAACAGGTCAGAAAGTTTTTCAAACATCAAACGTTCCTGAAAAAATATCCAGCTGAACCTAGCAACATTACCACGCACAGCGCTCGCGTCGTTGGAACATTCAGATGATGCATTGCTTCAGAAGCCAAGAATTCTCGCAAACTGGAGCGAAGGACAGCGCGTCCATCAGCACCACGGCAAAAAGGGGTACAACCAGCACCTGCATCTGGATCTGTACCAAGCAACTTGGATCCAAACGTTTCAAAACAAAACCACAACAGATTTGAGAAGAAACAGTCTGCATGGAGTTTTAAGGGAAGAAGTCAGATTATTTCTTGACATTCAAGCATCAGTGGGGAGGGTAGAGGTGGTTTGAGTATATGTTTGGATATGTTCTCTGTCGCAAGTTCAAGTTTAAAAGAAAACCCAAAAAGATAATGCCTGCAATGCTTTGCCAACAGATTCGCTCGCCTTTCAGTTGTAACTCCCACCGGCTTTCATCAATAAGAACTTCTCCCACAGAAATGGTTCGGCCATCGCCATACATGTTGCCAGTACTAATTTCCTTGGCATCTCAGGGAAACATTCAAAGGAGTGGATCCATTCAAACAAGAGCATGAATTGAAAATTTATAGAATAGAATGCTATAACATGCTATAACATGCTATAACATGCTATTACACACGTAGCAGCTAATCTCGTCAGTACACACCTCTTGGATACGGATGCACTGTTCATCCACTGTTTATATCACCTGCATGCCACTCACTTGGACCAGACTACGTATCATTTTTGCGTTGTGAAGATGGCCTTCAGAGAAGGAGGTGTTCCACTTCTGAAGGCTCAGAAACATCATACAAACAAGGTCCACCCTGCGATGAGGTGTCAACACCAAAACATATTAAGAAACTCTATCACGTGAACTCGTAACATGAGACCACCAATGATTCACATCCACATGATGATCAGCGAAATATTGAATTGGAAGAAACTGAAATTTGCTGGAAGTGGGAGGTCTGAAAGAGCCACAAGGATTGTCTCTATAATGGAGCCCGTCAATCCCGAGGAGTTTTTTTCAAAAATCTTTGGACTACAAAGATCCCTACCAGGCTGGGTGGTTCATCTGGCATCCCTAAATGATATCTCAAACATCCTGGAAGGTCCCGGAAACGCATAGGGATTTTTTGGTGATTCAAGGCACATGACACGGGAAATCGTCATCTTCTTAGCCAAATTGTAGTAAAAAGGCGATGTATATAGTCAAATATGTTTTATGAATATTTTGTACATATACTCACACATATTTATATATGTAAGTTCCCTAACCTTTCGTTTAAAAGGACAACTTCACTTTAAGCAGGACTCATTTCCAGCCACTGACAAGGTATAAGGAGTGCACCAAGCCTTCATTGCTGGTAGAACTGCTGTGTCACCCGACCTCGCTAAAGCTTGGGAAGAAATATGGCACAACGCATGGCAAACTTGGCTCTTGCACCATGTGACTCATGAATACATCACACAGAAATCACCCACCTTTTCGTAGCTTAAAATGGAGGTAGAAAACGAGCTATTTACAAGCAAGCTTTATGATCTTTATGGACATACAGCCTGTCTGCAAGCCAAGTGCGAAACAGTGCCCCAAACGGGTTCTTCCAGGATTCAAGGATTGAAAAGGGTCAACCATGTGAAATGCACACGGCTTCACGGCATGGCTATGGTTTTTCACCGACCTCCTCAAAGAGCCTTACATATCACATGGTCACATATCCGAAAAAATGGATATGGATGGATATGGTAAAATAGTACACGAAAACTCTGACTCTAAACATTTTGCACCATTTTACCTTAAATCCATTTCCTTCGTCCTTTCCCTCCTTCCTTCTTTTCTTCGGTCCTTTTTTGCTTAGTTCGTTACTTCTTTCCTCCTTCTTGGCTTCCAAAACCTCCTTTTCTGCCTCCTTGCTGCATTCCTTTCTTCCTTCCCTCGCTTTTTTTTTCCTTCCTTGCCCCCCCGCCCCCAACGCTCCTGCGGTAGCTGCTATTTTTCATTTTTGGTGCGCTTTATATGAATACTTTGTGGCATGTTTTATTGTTTGGCTCTTGATACATATCCCCAAAAGAGCCGTCCAAAACAAACAGCCTCCATTTTAGGTACCATACGAAAAGGTGGCTGTGGATGAAAAAAAGTCTGAGGATGGGACATGAATCTTAGAAAGTCCACAGATTGACAATCTGACTCATTGAGTTTCAAGTCTGCTGCCATTGTCTGGCTGAAGGTCACCAAGCAGGTATTCCTGTACACAGCCGCAGCAAAAGGTGTTGAGGGACGACCCTTGGGGTATCTGCTTTCAGCTATCTCTTGATCTGATAGGACAACAATCCAAAAATAGGAAATAGGATACAAATATCATGAAAGCATTGGTTTTTTTAATGGTTCCGGAAACAGCTGACAGGGATCAGTTGACCGTACAAGGAAGTATGTAGCTCGTATATAAGTCTTAGACTATAGACTACCACCACCTCGTATTAGCACAACGAGACATGAATCAACCATTGATGAAAATTCCTGGAATCCATGCCGAAAGGTAAAAACGTCCGTTCACAAACAGCTGGTATCAAATGTACTTGCAACTACTTTTCACTTCAAACATCTGGTCTTAGCTCCATTGGATTCCATCAAAAAAAAGGTTGGCCAAGCCAAGAATCAACAGAGGTGTTGGATCCACCTCAACGTAGTGACCTCACTTGGTTCTGATGGAAGGTTTGTACTCTAAGCTGCTGCCAGCATTTTTACCTTTTCCAAGATAGTTCATGATATTTCCATGACTCCCATGGCAATAGAAAAAAACTAGATGTCTATATCAACGTTCACCAAAGCTTTAGCCAAAAAAGATACTTCCGCCATCTTCCGCCAACTGGAAAAAAACAAAAACATCGCGGAGACGATTCCCTGTATACCCACGGGCCTTCGCACACTAAACCACTCACATCGATCTTTTGCATAACACGTATACTCCAAGTGGTGTAGAGGTATAGTGTAGGTATTGGAGGCAACTGAAAAACAACAGTTTGATGCACCTTACCATAGCCCCTTCCGTCAAAATACAATAAAGGGACTGCATGATTCCAAGATACCATTTTATTTGAGGAGTGAAACTCAGGCATCCAAAGATATAAGATGATAAAAGTGCTTTGGAGTAAGCGCTCGGACTTGGAGAGCTAAAAAATGGGTTGTTTCAAGGAAGCATGCAACACATCCTGGCTAAGACTTGAAGTAAGTGTAGCTCAATCGCAACAATATGCATCACTCTAAATTAAGCTCAAATTTGGAGAGTCCCCCTTCCAAAAATATCATTTACAGTGGGGGTAAATGGTAAGTTCATATTAGTTCATATACAACTTGCCCAAATGAATATGATTTGTCCTCAAGACTCACCCCTTTGTAATATAGTATTAAGTCCCTGAAAACAGCAGAGAT
Source organism: Breviolum minutum Mf 1.05b.01 (assembly GCA_000507305.1). Lineage (NCBI taxonomy): Eukaryota > Dinophyceae > Suessiales > Symbiodiniaceae > Breviolum > Breviolum minutum. The sequence goes on from DF239551.1 coordinate 90,558, forward strand.
ACTCCCTTAGAGTCAATCCGAATCATCTCACTAATCACGAAAAAAAACTCGTGACAAAAACTTCCGTTGTAGCAAGTCCTGAATCCTGGCCATTCCCATTTGGCATAACATAAGCATCCCAAAATCCTCCAAATCCTGCGCATCACAGGTGGCCTGAAGATACTAAGCGTTTCTGTCGATTGGGCCAATACAAGTCCTGGGGCACTTGCCATGTGCAAATCTCATGCAGGGACCGTGTTGATTTTGTTGATATCGTCACTTCTGTATCAGCTGAATCATCAATCTTGATGACATTTCAAAATCCTGCCAAGTCCTGACATCAATGGAATTGTCCAATATATTTTCCTTCTCTAAACCACCTTTCTACTGGTGGTTGACATCAGGTTGACCTCGCTTTGGTCCCTGTGGTAAGGTCCTGATCCGGCTCAGAACGGAGCTCTCGTAGCCAGGAATGATCTGCACGGCCTTGCCTTAGGTGCATGATATGTAAAGATATGATAACTACGACAACCAGTTTCATGCTCCAAAAGCCCTTGAAAGTAAAACACTCTCATCCTGCAACAAAAAACATCTTGCAGAATTTCCGAAAAGGAATCAACAAACTCACTTCTTTCATCTTGAGGTCATGACCAGTTACCATTCAACCCTTGAAATTTTGACAAATCCACCCAGTTGCAGCTCACTCAATCCGCTGGGCAATGCCCGCCTTCCTTTCCGGTGCTTTCCGCACCAGGCCTGAGGGCACCGGCACCAGACTTACTGTACCTAAGATAGATATGTAAATTAATGTGAATATGATCCTTTTAATAGCGATGCCATATCACTCATATATATATATATATATACTGTATATATAAAAGATATATAAGAATATCTAAAAATGCTCAACTGAATCTTGGCCTCAACTGGATGGTGGATTCATTCAACGAGGGGAAAACAAAACAACATGGATATGGGATATGGACTGGGCACCATGACCTTTGAACAAGGCGCTAAAATTGAAAGCCCATGAAGTCCATAGAGAAACTTCCAGTGTCGCACCGCGCTGGTGCGGCCAGAAGTCGCAGCTCCTGGAGTTTTTTCAGCAGCGCCCTGATGGTAAACACCATGTTTTTACCACTTTGATATCAAAATCCTTCTAGATATTCGGGAGTCCAAGCTCAGAAAGTGAGAAAACCATCCTGTGAGCAGGACCTTGTCCTTACCACCCTCGTACAAAATGCAATGGAGCCTCGACATCTGGGTAGTGACCCACTGCTCCAAGATGTTCCATGGATGGTCGGACATGACAGCATCGAATGTGTTTACAGACTACACTGATCTGGCATATGGAAAAGTGTGACTTTGGATGCTGAGATGCTGCAAGGAGGGGGGATCTTTGGCTGACAATGACACCAATAGAATCTCTCCTACTATAGCATCTTTAATTGATGCTCAAGAGATACAAACAGCAGCGTCATGGCACATCTTCGAGGCTTCTGAAAAACAGCTTCGGAGGCTGCCAGGTTTCATGAGAAGTTCCAGCTGCTCCAACCATCAGATCAGATCATTATATACAACTTATCAGTTCTCCATCCCTGCTGGTAAATTGAGAGTGGCGGAATGGAAGAATTTGAATTCAAGGCTCCAAAAGCTGAAAAAATTGCCTTGACTTGACATTGGATCAGTTCGGTCAGGAAACTGCTGCCCTTCGCTGTTCTGTTTTCTGAAAAAATAAGAAAAGTCACAAGAATGTGAAGAATCCTGCACTACGAATCAGCTGGAGAAGTCACAAGTCATTTTCAAAAGAGTAATTTTGGGTCAAACAATTTCACAGGCAATCCTCTTACTTATTACTACTATGAATATACATCCTATGAAATCTATATATGAATATCATATATCCTTTTTCAAAGAAAACTTCCCGCGAAGATGCATTCTGCCGCGGAAACCACGGCCACATCCCCTTTTTTTGAAGTTGCGCTCAGCTGTTTCGCATCAGCGCCGTCTGGACCTCCAGAGATACTCATGGAGTAAAGGGAGTGCAGTTGGGCAAGAGTATCTATGGATGCATCTTGTACTAAGTACCGTGCCCTCATCTTTGGATTAGGCATATCATTATAGAAAGCTATACAAAAATATCCCTTCATATGGTTGAACACTTCTAAGTGACCAACCAACTTGCATCATGGGAGGCTTCCCCATCTGAACGGCTATTTACAGTGGACTCTAGTAAAGTGCTTTTAGCTTGCACGGATATTTGCGGTAATCAATGCATGAATAATGTAATCATATCACTCTGGAAGACGAGGGAAAAGCATGGGATTTACCATGCACTTCTGCCATTGCTTGGAAGAACTCCTGCATCATGATACCAATGGGCCACCACTGGTACCAAGCGCCGCTACGGGATTAGCGTGAAAGCACAGATACTTGTTCTTCTTCATGCCATTGAGTTGAAACATGATCGAATCAAACAATCGAAAATATCAAAAAACAATTCCTGTACTGTAGTGTACTGTATAAACTCCAACTTTGCCCAAAATCCAAATAGATCCAGATACATTCAAGATCATGCAAGTAATTATCCACCTTTCACTCCCATCTCACAATGCCATGCCTTCTTCCTCTGCTCTTAGGCGTTTCTTCGATCTCCACTTCAACCTCTTCCTCTACGGCCTGCTCCTACCATGTGGGGATCATTCCGCCGTCCACCCCGGTCACCGAGACACCTCTCCCTGGAAAGCCAAAAAAACCATGACAGTCCCCCACTTGAAAAACGCCAAAAGTTCAAGACTCAAGTGACTCAAGACATTCAAATTCCAACTAACCTAAATTCCATGACCAGCCTCAAAGGACTCTGCTTCTTCATTTGAAGTGTCCGGAGTTGCTTGGACCGTTCTTTCAACCTCTGCAGCTTCTTCTTGTCGCGCCCGCGCCTGTCCAAATCACCGGCCCGAAATCTGGATTGATCTGATGACCTTAGCCTAAATTGATCATACTTGTTTCTTATGGATGTTGGAACGTTCAAGCATTTTGGGGCGAACTAGGGATTGCATGGTATCTGCGCACCTTTTTGTGATGCAGTCATGTGTTTGAAACGATTTAGGACTATATCATCAGAAAGTAGTGCTTAATTAAACTCAAAAGGGGAGCTAGTCATGCACATCAATTGGGCAGCAATTGCTGCTGAAATGACCCTTTTCATGAAAATCTTGGGCGATGGTTCCTTCGATGTCTTTGGCGCAAGTGATATGATCATCCTCAACCGCATCCTACATCACTGCATCAGCGCAGATGGTTTCATCTATACAGGGATACCGTATACCATCCAAATGTATCCAAAATATGCCATGCATTTTCTGAACAGCAATCCAGTATTTCGGCCATGCTCAAACTTTGTGGACGCAGGACTGCAAGCAATGATCATAATATAATATGTTACATCTTTAATTTGCTGTCTTTATGATAGATCTACTCCCCCTTAATCTATTGAGGGTTTCATTAATCTATTGAGGGTTTCAACATGTTTCAACAATGCCTGCTACCCATGGCCACGGTATGCCACGGTTCTACCCAAGAAACACCCTTGGAAAACGCCTGTGATTTCGCCAAGGCTTCGATTAAATTCGCATCTTCATCCGCACGCCAGGATGATTGCATCACTGCACGCCGCTCCGCACGCCTTGGGGATTTTGCATCATGCCCCTTACCTTCACATGAATGCCCAGAAGGAAATTTCAAGGTCTTAGGTGGGGCCGATATTGTATTTCTTAGAGCTAGAGATGTTTCAATGATTCCCTGGGTTCCTTCATTTTCATTGCTTCCCTGGGTTCCGAAAAAACACCTCGGTCCAAGTTGCCTCAACCAATCTTCCCAGCCAAGGGCACACAAGGACTTTGCAAAGTGCTCTGGCACTGGCCTGAGAAAAAAAAAACTGCAAACAGTTTTCAGGAAGATCAATGGAATATTGAAATGGAGCCGGGTTGTCTCCGGAGCTCTTGTTACCAATGGGTAACCCCCCCTTCAGTGACTTGAAGTGAGAACTTTTCCTTGATGAACTATGGCCATAGAGATCAAGTGTAGGGAGTTTTCAGCTTAAGGCTCCACACATGGTCGTTACACCTAACAGCTGCAGTGGCACTGTGGTCATATGTGGTCATCTTGCACTGGCAGGTGTGATTCCAACCTGGAATTTCAGATTTACTTTTCGAATATCTTCACTCTATTTCATCCGAGAAAAACAGCAGCTTTCCAAGGCCAAGTTGCGCTGTAATGATCACCTCCTTTCCAGCAAAAGTTTTGATCATCAACTGCCGACTGTGAAGATGTAGCCCTTAGCATTGAAACATTGCAATGCCATAAGATTCAAATTGCTGCCATAAATTCCAAAACAAAAAATGGCAAAAAAAAACACACAGCTTGAGGACCAACTTTGCAAGCAATTGATATCAGTGTTTGTTATGATCTGCTTCTACGAAACCATAGCTGGGGGAACCAACTTGGAAACCTGTGTGGGGCACGGGTCAAACGCACTTTGCAGGACCCCACCGCATCTACTAGGAATGGAGGGAAGCACAAATATTGTGTAGGATGAGACACCCAGGTTTTTTCCTGCCAATTCTTAGCCATCGGCATCTGTAAAACTCATGAACATCTAGCAGCCTTGAAAGTTTGATCTGGGTAACTGCTGAACCTATGCGCTTAATGAAAGTAAATAATCCATCAAAGCTAGGTTTATAGGTATAAGTCACAACCGACGTTGATACAAAGGAATTCATAGCACTAATTGCTCTGTGCCTAGCAATATGTTTCAAAGTTATTATTTTAACATTCATATATGTATGTATATATATAGGCAATACATGTAACAAAGACCTGCCAAATTGTGTAATTTTGGGTCCATGTTTTCTCTTGGGTTCCAGAACCGGACCCTTTTCAAAGGCTTCCCATGTTTTTTTCATGTGGTGTATCATCACGGGAATCTAAGAGAACCCCCCCATGCCATAGAAAACCTGCGAGGAAATAAGGAAAGGGGTTTTCAGTGGCATTGGGGGGGGTCCCTTAGATTCCCATGATATTAGGATCTGATCCCCACCGAGATACTAGGCATCGGCCCTAAAAGTTCCTTCCTTTCTTGTCGCGCATCTGAGGAATGGTACCTGGATCGGCGCTGGGAATTGGTGGTAGGAGTAGGGGAAAAAAAAATACAGGAACACAGGAACAGTGATTTAGTGGTCAAGAAACAAACCTATCATAATCTGCCTAAGATTCATTGGAAACATTTTGAGAAACAAAACAGGCTCCGAAACGATTGATTTTTCTTGATTCTTGAGTTTTGATTGCTTCTGAAAGTATACGTCTTTTCATACTGAAGCAGCAGCTGTTGCAAGTTGGTCACTTCACTTTGAAGTCTGTCTCTTCCGACAAACCTCACTCAATCAGCTAACTCTTTTCCAACCCGAACAATCATGACGAATTTTTTGCGCATCTACATCTCACCCCAAAAAAAAATCGTGTAATTGGATGTGTCCCATTCCCTTCAGTTGCGGAAGTTGAAGTTTCACAAGGGAGCTGGGCGCCCTAAAAATGAAAAGTTTCCTATTTGACTGACACGGTGGGCCTGCCAGTACCCCCAAAGTAAATGTACCATATGGGTGTTTCCGAAAATACTGGTACCCCCAAATCATCCATTTTTATAGGATTTTCCATTATAAACATATTATAAACCATCCATTTTGGGGTACCACCATTTTAGGAAACCCCCATATAACAGTATCAGTATCATATAAATAAATGTCATATCACATCGCTGTCTTGATGGCTGAAAGATGAGATCAAGCTGGATCAGGGGTGCCATCGACAGATCTCAACGGGAGGCCCTCCCGTGACTCACCAAGTGACGGTTGGAGAGTTCATAATACACTGGATCCCCCACGAGGGGTGCGCGAAGACCGAAGGCACAATGTGCGCGGCTCCTTTTGAGACAAAGCTGTTACGAGTTTAACAACTGAAGCTTGGTCTATGGTAGAAGTTCAATTTTTTCCCAAGGTGTTGGCATGATTGGAGAAAAAAATGTCTTATCCATAAATTACAGTATCTCATCTCGATATAATATGAATTTGGAGGGAATGCACTTTGCAAATCGCAAAAAACGCTTGTCACCCCTCTGTCAACTGCAGCTCAGACTCTGATCATGTCGGCCACCTTGGAGATGTTTGTTAGTAAGAGTCCATCTGAACGGATCCCAAAAACAGTCTTATTCTAAGGCATGACCCAATATGGCTCAATGATATCTCAGTGATATTTACATTTGGTCCAATTGAAATATCACTACTAGTTACTACACCTTGTCTTCGATGCTAATTCCTGGCAACCGTGGGCTTTGAGTCACCTAGATCTTCTCCTATGAGAAACGGTCAACCATGTTCATCCTGACCTACCCACCTCCACTTCCCCAGTCAAGATGGAAGCCACCACTCATGAATTATTCAGCTTGAAGTCAATATCATCCATGTTAATGTTGCCAGCTTCATGATCAGAAATCCAGGCAATAAGCAATTGAACGCATGCAGCGACGCATGCACCACTCGCACGACTTAAGACTCGTAAAAATGAATCCTATTTTTTCGCCATGAAACTCATCATGGACATGATATCAACGCCAAGACACTGTATTGATTCATCGACAAGAGCGTGAGACCCCCACACAACGGTGAGAAGCGCAAGGTCTTGTATTCGGTCAAGGCTGGTAGCCCTCCGTCATCTTCCCGCACAGGCTTGGCTACATTTTTCGTCCCATGGCGCTCAGAGGACAGCCTCAACTGTCAGACTTTTTTCAAGTTTCAAGAAACACCTCAAAGGGTGGGGGCATATCATCATGACATTGATGACATCCAAGGCTTTGTGCAATATTGAAGATGTGAGTCAAAACATGGCAAGAGGCAATGTGAAAACCATTCACATGGTGCCTTCGTGTCATCTTGCAAGCCAAAGTGCGGCATTGACACTGTGCCCGTCTTTGGGGTGCGGCCACACACTAAAGCCCAGAAGTCACGCTGCCAGAAAGCACGCTGGGCAATCATATCCTGTCGCCGACTTTGCAAAAGATTCGACGATGAGACAGGATGAGACTACGAGACTGGATATCGCCGCATGGCTACTGAGTGCACTACTTGAATTGCATTCTTCCGTCTTGATGCCCCCATGAGTTCATTGTCTCCTGCTGTACTAACGAGTTGATACTGTAATTATATCCAATCCAAGCAAAGGGTTGCCAGATCCCACGAATCTCTTACAGGAACCGAGAGCTGTTCCTTTCATTAACTAGGAAAGACACCAAAACAAAAACCATGTTCGATAATGTCTCCCCCAAAATCCTCATTGTTCGACTGGTTTTAACACTCGGCTTCAATGTGATGACATCCTTCTTCCATGTGCTGGAGAGAGGCCTTCGCATAGGCAGCTGCAGCTTTGTGCCGTGCCAGTAGTAGAATTCCAGTAATCTCTGTACTCAAACGATGCACAAACTTTGGTGGCTCCTGCAGCTTTTTCGCATCAAAGGGCAACATAAAACGTGGAATGTGATGTTTAACTTTCAAGTCTGCTGACTTGGGGTTGAAATCACCTGAAAATAGCTAGCTAGTCTTTTTGTATTGCTAAGTTCTTTGCATCGAATATTGGCTAAGAAACAAAGTGCATATCATAGAGGTTCAATGGTTCAAGTTCAAGATGGCTTCCCTTGAAGCTCCTCCATGCCAAACTGTAGTGTGGGAAGAAGCCCTTGAAGGTGCATATCGCCAACGTGCTTCCTATGCAGCGCCAAGTATGTCCCAGGGAGAAAATGATCCCTTGCCCCGGAATGGTGATAAGTAGGATAGTTACATCTTGATCCCTGCATTTTTGTTGAACCTTCACTTTCCCAAGATTTTGGAGGATTTCAACTAGCTCAAAAACATCCCCCCCAAAAAGATGTTTGCCACAAATCAACGGCAGTGCTTCTTTCAAAGAAATGTTTTAATGGCTCACGACGTGGTGAGAGCATGCTCCAACCTGGGTTTCAACAATAGGTTTGGCTCATCTACACCACGTATCCATGGATCTTAGCTTCAATATCCAAGAGTCCCAGGATTCACAGTCCAACCCATTGGCTTGTCGATGGCAAGGAAGTCCGTATCTTTATAGACCACTCCTTGTGGAATGGGATAATGAATAGCAACATGATGTGAAACTTTGGCGGTTTTGCTGGCAGCCATCCATACACACACAAACACACACGTACACGAGATGCATTCTGATGCTATGTGAACCAATGAAGATCAAACATCTTGACTTGTACCATCAAATTCTACAATTGTATTGTATGCTGGCATGAAGAAATATCAATTAAAATTCCATTTTTAAGCATGAATGTTGATCATGTATTGCAAAATCTTCACCAAGGTTCAATGTCTAGTATCCTGATGGACGGACATGACCAGCCATGACCCCTTCAAGCCGAAGGACTTCGCAAGAGCCAGTCAGGCGGCTGGTTGGAGCTCTTCAATGTTGGAAGGCGCCGTTTGGGCACAGGACTCATGAGTTTGGGAAAGTATATGAGGTCCTGGCACAAAAAAATGCGCTGCCGAAAATGGTCGCTTAACTTCAAAATAAAGCTCTAAACATGGTGCTTGTATGATGCCGACTCAAAACGCAATTCAATGATCGCAAATGATGAAATGTGCAAATGTTGAAAAGCACCACCACCCAATGCTGCTTCATCATCATCATCATCATCATCATCATCTTCTTCTTCTTCATCATCATCATCTTCATCATCACCCTTAAGCTTTGCTCAATTCCCTCAAAAAAAGCACCTGCGGTTTCACCTCGGTTTTCCCTTGGCAATTGGGTCGAAACCGTGGAATTTTGACACTCACGCGATGTTGCTCCGGTGTGGCACTAGGGCTCATAACCTCAATTTCCGTATCGACAGGGAAGCGTCTGAGCCCAGACTATGGTAGACAATGGCATTATGTATAGCACTACTACGTGGTGGTTGAACCAACCCATTTGAAACAATATGATCGTCAAAATGGAAATCTTCCCCAAGTAGGGGTGAAAGTAACAAATATTTGAAACCACCACCTAGACTAGGTTTTGCATTGTTATTAATAATACTATTTGTCACTATCTTTACGATACATGATCCATGGTTGCTATGGACTCACGGTTCCTTACCTTGACTTGACGTCTTGGACGTAGCTTTCTCATCCTAACTGATCCAAATGAGCCGCGGAAAAGACCCTCTTACTTTCGATTATACTGGTTGTTTAGTAGGCACCCCTTTACTGGTGGATTATAATCCCCACATAAAAGGGTAGCATAGTCCCCTATACCCTAAACAACCAGGGTTTGTTTCATTGCTCAAATGGATTTACGTTCCCATGACAACCAATAACTGTGCCACCAAATGGCCCAAACCTGTTTGGAGGCGATGAGTTTCTGCCGGGCATCCCAACTGGAACCTGACGATGAGAGCTCAAAATCTCATGGGGATTGTCTTTTATGTCTTTTTGGTCCTTCCAATAAAAAAAACAAAAGGAAAACATATGAAAACTATGAAAACAGGATGACATGCTTCATGTTACCGGATCAGTTGGCTTTACCTTTTCGATTGCTACTGATTCTACTGCTTCCATACTTGGGGTGTTTTGTTGAAGTGTGTGCCATGCCAAAAAGGCTGTGAGCCTGGTAAGAAAGCCACACATCGTCATGTCTGGACAAGGCATGAACATGGGGCATGGATCTATGTACCCTCCTGGGAACTAAAATATACGTTCCCAAGGCACTCTTGAAGATGACTTTCCTTTTTGGGAAAAGGTGGGATATGTTAGTCTTCCCAAATTAGGGGATGGCCACAACAAATGACAGTCTGATTGCGATACAATGTGTTGACACAAAGCTCATGCAGCCCCTAGCAGAGGTATACAGTATACGGACCTATATGCACTGCCACAAGCCAAATTAAGCGTAACCCATTCCTACAATCAAATACCTGCTGTCATAGGAACCTAAACTTTGTGGGGGTCAGATCCTTGACCCCTAGATCCCCCAGGTCACCCAAAGTGTTTTAAAGATATGTTTCCCTAGGGAAAAAAGAGGAAGAAAAAGAAAAATCATTTAGCCAGAATATCAGCATGCGCTAAAAAACGGATCGACCATTATAACCCAAGGTACAAACATTCTTCATCAACCATCGGTCCAAGCGCATGGAGTCCGCATCCTGAGGTGAATGGAAAAGGCTTGGCATGTGGGCCCTGGCTATGTGGCTCTTTGGGCTATGCCCTAAGCGTCCTTCTCCCCATTCATGTGTAGCATGTGCCATTTGATGCTGGCCCTTCGGGATCTTTCACGACGGTTTTTGCCAACATCAAACACTGAGTCGATGATGCAAAAAGGCCTGCATGTGCCATGTGCCCGTGTTTTATTACAGGATTCCAATCACAGGATGACATATATGACATTCACCAAATTTGTCTGTAGTTTGCTTTACATTTCCCCCCAAAAAAAGAAAAAAACTTGACAAACTCAGCACATGATTCTACCAAGTGTTGCAGCCATGTCCAGCGGGAGACTCTTCAACTTCAGAATTTTGGAAGAGCCATAAGTAGTTTTTCTCATTGATTTTCAATATGCTTTCAAGACCTGTTATATAAATAGTTAGTGAGATCATGATGATCCCATCAGTGAACTACACCTGATCATATTTGAAAAGGCTATAAACAAGAATGGTGCTATTTGCAACCTCATCCTGTTAATGCCCCCGATGCCTCTGGCACTCGATGGCATGCAAAAGGTCCCAGATCGAAGGGTCGTCGACCTGGCGATGCAGCAACATGTCATGGATGTCATTTGGGATGTAAATGTGTTAGTAGAAACTGAATGATTTTTTTTCACCCTGGACATCAACAAAAATCCAACTAAAAATTAAACATGCATACCTCCAGTGTTTTGTTAGGTGCATTTGCACTCCAATTGTTTCTTTCTCTCGCCATGACTTTGACTACAAGGAAGAAATACATAGCCGGATAGCCTTAAGTCTCATGAAAACATGAACATTTCACCGAACTGGATTTTTCTTGACAATCATGGAACATTTCCTTAAAAAACTACGTTATTTTGTTGCGACCTTCTGAGATGCCCTTAGCTTCGACATGGCCCACCCGGGTACCGGGCCCCGACCTGGCTCCAAGGTGGGGTTTTCCAAGGCCAGCCGTGTGAAGGCGCGACGGAAAGACACCAAAGGACCCAGCGGACCACCGCCATGGAGCATGATGCGAGTAAAGGGACTGGAAAAATGGCCTTTATATTATACATATATGTATATATATATATATTATATATACATGTGTCAAGGACTGTTTCACATCAAATGACCTTCTTAAGATATAAATTGGGCAAAATAAAACCCTGCATGTAATTTCTATCTATATATTTGTTGATACTGAATCTAGATGATTCTGAGGCTCTTCACCATTGAGGGAACAATTTCATAATCTTCAGGCCCTCCCTTGGTGACTCCATCAAACGCTGTGAGCTGCTGCAAATGAATGGCTTTCTCTAAGATTCTCTGAGTGAAATTTAAAAAACTCGTCTTTCCGAATCCTCAGGCAATCTCAGAAATCCTATAAATCATGAAGCCAAGGCTTTAAGGATCCATTGCTTACCTTCCTCAATAAATAACAACTGGTGCTATGGATTCAGTTGAGTTTCAACTTGCCAAGCTGACCTATTTCAATGGCCCACCCTTTCTGAAGCCGACATGTCTCTGCCAACTTCCAACACGGACATACCGAAGCTCGTCACTTGTCAAAGATCCGGGTGTCCCATGTCCCCCTAGTGAAAACTCAGAAAAACTTCCCCCCCCGGAACCCACGTCTGGCACCAAGCTCTCCTTTTTGTGGGGGGGGGAATATCCACGCGGTATCCCAAGCGCACATAGTTGACACGCTTCCGCCACTCCCTCTCACCACGTTGGGTCCGTTTCTTACACCAACTCGCCGTGGCTAAAGGCGACCAGGATGCAGGCTCCAGCTCCATATCTTCCACCAAACGTTGTGCACCAAAGCTTCCCAGCACTTGGACCAAAACCTCTGGCTTGGAATTTGTGTTAAGATTCAGGACCTTACGGAATTTTACGGAGAAGATTTCAGAACGGATTGAAAAAATCATGGTTTCAGTTTCATGGATGTTCTGTAAATATCATGGTTTCTATTCTTTCTTCATTTTTGGTGTCGAATCTCAACCCTGTAAAGTTATGGAAGGCACTGTCCCGGGTGGTGAATTCCCGTGGTTAGACGACTGTTTGGCCAGAACTGTTCCATGAAAAAAAACAACCTGAAAAACTAAGGTTGCAATGGACCAACACAGCAAGATACGTGACTCTAGATCTGTGACCCGTTGCAACAAGCCTTCATGGTGATCTGAGTAGGTTGGACACCTTTTGATATCATCTCCTGCAAGATCCTCTTGCAATGCTCCATGGAACATGGAGCCTCCATCCAGAACGTGTGCTGGCAGAACAAGTGGGCTGTCAGTGGGGCCCTCATGGACTTTGCGATGAATCTGAATGCAAACTTTCTCTGTGCAGAATCTGGCAGAATCATCTATCACTTCGCGAGAGTCATCTGGAGGATTTAATAGATTGTGAAAACCACATCTTGTTCACTTTGTTCATGCACACTCTAGCGCATAGTAAGGTGTTTGATGTGTGTCCCATCTTACCCCCTTCGTACTCTTTTTCAAAAGCGTCATTAACTTCCAAAAGACTCCCTAACACTTGGTCACTTTGCTCATCCCGCTTTTCGCACCTTTGTTTTACCCAAGCTTTGAAGCAATTGAGTGTATTGAAGGACTGATGGTTTCAAGGTAAAGTCACTCATCTTCTCAAACCTCAAACATTGCTCTCGTTGGATCTTGGTCGAGGTGGAAGTATGGCAAATGCTTAACAGATCCATAAGGGCCACAAATGTTCTAAACAACCAGAAACTGCCAGAAACAAAAATTTCTTCACATGGCGGTCATCCAATGCTTGCTGTTTTATTTGTTGCAGCTAAAGGTAACCATTGCAGAGCTCGTTGATGATCATTGAGCTTGGCATAGGCATTGATCCTAGGGCTTGCACCATGTAGCTCACAGGTGTAAGCTATGTAGCTCAAAAATCCCACCGTGATGTCAGGTGAAACCACAGACATACCACGCGAAACTCATCAAGTTGCTGCTAGACATGCCAGAAAAGGAGGTCAATACCAATCTTTCTTCCGGATATGCAAAAATAATCCGACACCAAGAATATAAGACGGATATATCGTTTCTGTGCTACTGCGCGGCGGAACCACCAGGAGCCCAGGATCCCCAAAAAACCCAACAACTACTAACACTCGGCACTCACTTCCCATCGCTGAGCAGCAACAATCCAAAGGTGGCCAAGTCTGGCTTTACCTGGTTGACATCACGGTTGATATAGATGTACAATCAAAATCACCTTTTGAGTTTAAGACTTGAATGAAGTAATGCGAGATTTTTGACTGATACAACGTCATTTAGAACCCTCTATAGATGCACACACCAGGCCGCCCAAACCATCCCGCTGGCGGAAACTCTATCCAGCATCTGCCTCATGCGTCAACTGCTTGAAGGTATGCTGAGCACCTGACCAAACTGGATGGCACCCATACTATCCGAAGTGGCATTCTTCAACGCCTAGCCACTATAGATTCGATATAGATGAAGCTCATGTTTATAAGTCATGTGGTTTTTGAAACCATCGTTCCGTATTACATATATTGTGAGGTGCGTGAGTGCAGTATTAAGAAGAGTGGGGGGACATTTAACAACTAGAAAGCATGGAAGTGGTGATATCGTGGTAGAAGAAGTTGGGAAGAAGCAATATTGTAACTGTAGAGGGCATAAGGTGTTGGAAGTGTTCAAGGGATATAATGCTACGTACTTGTAATGGAGCCCTTGCTCATAGGAAGAAAAGGGCGGGCAATAACCCACAAGAGAAGTTACCGATTTGTCACGGAAATATGGTGAAGAACATAAGGAAGAAAAGAATGCATACAATCAAGAATTGTATAGGAGAGAAGTAGAGTGCGAAAGTTGTGGGTGCCAAGTCAAGAAATGCAATTGGTTGAGACATGTGGTAGCTAAAAAACATAGGGATGAGGTTGAAAATGGAGGGGGTGGAGGAGATACGGCTAGCAGGAAGTTGAACTGACCAAAATGCCAAGCTCCAACAGCTGGTCCTCTGGCCCTTTGGCCTTGCATATCTCCTGTCGCCACTTGAGCTTTGATTCTGGCATTGAAACTAAACACGTCAGGGGTCCTGGCTTCCGAGCGGCCGTAGCAACCGTCCGGTGCAACGATTCAAGGAGCAAAACCTACACCGGAATCATTCATAATACTTCAACAGCTGGACTATGAAGTAGATGAAAGGCTTGGAATAGGAGTTTCATTTCAAATTCAAGCAATTTTGATATATTTTGGGTGATAAGCGTTTAATTTAAGGGGCAAACATGGTGAGATGAAGGCACAATCACCCAACCAATCCCCTCTCTGCCGCCTGGCACACAGCCAGTCCTGCCGTTGCAGTGGCTAAGGCTTTAAAATCAGGTCACCTACCCTCCTGTACACTCAAATAGGAATGGAAATCCACCTTTTCCAATAAGAAATACATCTACAAATGGTGGATTCACCATTGCTATGTTAGTTTGCTGGATTGTACTTGCCGTTTGCTTTCATCTCTCACTCCACGGCCCGGACGTCCTGGGCTTTCGCCACATCGTGGGCTTCGGCCGCTGTATCGGCCAGGATGTTGTGTATCTGCACGTCGGGCACCACTTCTTTACTTTGCATCCTCAGACGTCAAGGGCCGAAGGATATACTGTCCTCCAGTATCACTCCTGGATGTACACCACTGACTAGTGCTAACCACATGTCCCGTATACATTTGCTGGACTTTTTGTGTCCTGCCCCATTGACCCTATTATATGATGAGTATATTCATCGCAAAGGCCAGTTTCTCTTTGCAAGGGGTGTTTGATCACTCAGGCGAGCTGAAAAGTACTTTGAATGGACGCTACATCACCTACAACTCTCCAAAAAAAACTAGCTTAAGCCTCTATGTTGCCATTATATTCTAACAAACCTCAGTTCCATCCCCGTGCTCTTTGGTTTGGGGAGAGGCCTCACTTTAGGAGCAATTGACAGTGCCATTTTTCTGGCTACATCCCAATTAAACAGCCATGAATTTATTTGAATCTGGGCTTGACAGTAGTCACCCTGGGCTACTAAGTATGATTCGTTCTGGATTCTTCGAGCACTTCCAGCAAACTCACGTTTCAACGACTACCCGACCAGGACCAGGGAGGTTAATCAATTCAATTCTGCTAGTTTAGTTGTCATAGTCGTTGGACCTCGAAGGTCAAAGTTGACATACCACGACGACAGTAGATAGTAGTAGTACAAACAGTATCCCGCTACCAATGTTGGGATGTTGCAGTCTGAGATTCACCATCTTGCGGTGTATGAAGCATGAGGGTGGAAAGTGGTCTGGCTTGAGTCACCTCCTAACACTGGAGGACAAAGACACTTTGTCAGCGAACATTTCCCACATGAGGAAGAGCTAGTCAGCTAGTCAGCTAGTCACTTCACCAAGCATCTCTTCAAGCACATCCTGTGTTGCAGTGGAACTGAGCTTGGCCGCTTGCAGCAAAAACGTGTAAGTCGCCTGTCCCACCAACAGGCAATGATGAAGATTAAGGCGGGACCCCTACCAGGTTACCAAAAATGAACGGAGATGCACCTTTTGTATCCACCCTACTATGAGTTTTGGCAATTTCTTGTCCTCATAAGTGCCTATGACAGGTGAAGTTAAAGACCAGCATATGAGCAACCGATACCGAGATACCTATGAGTGCATTGCAGTTGATAACCACTGGCTCATTGAACCAAACATCTTCCCAAAAGGATATGTAACGTAACACCCCCAGTGTGTTCAGGAATGATTAACAAGGGGCATATAATTCCCTAAACAAACCACCATTTTAGGGGTCAAGTTAAAAACCATTGGAAACCGGAAGGATTGGAATCCACCTGGTTGGCTTTGATCCCATTGGCTTCCATCGAAGACATCCAATGCTGAGCAGCTTTAAAATCACCGCAGCGGCTGCAAGCCAAGAGCAAGATGTTGTACGACAGGATGCTGGGCAAAAAGACCTCAAGTAGCCACCAAAAGCAGAAGAAGGAAATGCTTCGGCAAACGTAAAACAATCAATGGGCCATGTATTGCTTGAGATATCTTCCCTTTACACAGGCTTTACAAAATTAAGCGGGAGTATCTCAAAAGATCATATCAATATCTTTCGCAATTTCAAGACGCTTCGGTTTCAAATCATCCACCTCGCAAAAAGTAAACGATATCGATGGCTTGCAGCCTACGAGATGCACTACATCTTATCTCCAAAAATGATTCAATCGAAATGACTGTTCACCAAAATTCTCATGGCTCAAAACACCTACATGTAATTCCTATTGAAATCGCAGAAGAGCCCATGAACCCTCCAACTGCTCCTGGCCAGTCATATCACCCTTCCAAAGTTTAGACAAAGGACCACCTTTGGGCATTTTTGTTTAACGATATGTTGCCAAAAAAAAAAAAGCAACTCTGTCTGCAAAATACTCATCACTTCTGCATCTACATCTCCTTTTATGAGGATATGTCCAAAAAAAATTACCTTAAAATACTTTACATCATCTTTACAATAATATCTAATGAACAAAAAGGATTGTTCGAGAGTAGGGAAGAAATCTTTCACACCATGGGCCCCATGGGCTTTGGGCTTCCCGAGCCTTCCTGAGCTCTTCAAAAGCAGCAGTAGCCTCCGAGAGGTTCTGATGCTCTGCTGCAACATCCATCAATGCCTAAGTTGAATTTGGGAAGGAGCAAAAACTCCCACTCCCACATCCCGCCTAGCCATTGGTACAACTCAAACTCTACTACTCACACATATTCAATGAACCAGTGTTGAACACCCTTGTTACATTTCATTGTAGTATATTATAATGTTTTACATATAGTGCTTGATGACATAAAGAATCTTGAATTCACTTGTCCTAATCCTCTTTGATCGGTAACCATAATTTGAAAATCCAACCATAAAGTAAATGGCCAAGGACCTTTGATAACTGCCTAAATTGATCTGATTACCTCGACCCCTTCCAAAATGCAAGGAACATGATGTGCCTCCAGCGTCGTCCGTGGCCACTGCTTTGCCCAGGCAAGACCATCGACAGCGAACTTTCCAGCGATGATAAGGGTTGTATAGGTCACACCTCTCATGTAAAGGATCCCAAGAAAGGCTGGGATAACACCTTCAAATTACAAAAGCAAGACAAATATGTGTAAAAGTTGCATTTCAGCTAGATCCACCTCAAAATGATTCGTCAGTAGTCATTGAGATCGATCTGATGGGTGTGATCCAAAGTTGCCGAAGAGTGCAATGTTTTGAGGATACGCACTATGTATTTCCTGGCATTGAGCCATCTACTTCTTTGCCATCGTTTTGGCAGATGTGTTGTGTTGAGTGCCAAGATTCCGCCGGGAACCCGCATCACTTCACTCTATTGCAGTAAAGTAGTGAATGGTTGGTTCTTGGTTGACACTGACTGTTTTGCTATCCCAGGAAACCATGGCAAACCATAGGACACCGTGTAAAAAATCGATGCCCCATGCCTAGTCAACCAACAACCACAGACTCACCAAGGAGCTCGTTGGCTGAAGACATGCTGCCAACATCTTCTGGTACCAATACCTAAAACATCTCGTTTCGCATCAGCTAAGGTAGGGAGGTTGTGCGACAAATTGTCATGTCAAAAAATTTACAAACTGATAATGCCATATATATATTTGGCTCCGAAATGCTCCAAAGATGTTTCAAGAGTGGCTAGAAATGCATTGGGAAAAGCATCTGCACAAAACGAGCCAAAGGTCAATGCTTTGTAGTCTTGTTCATGCCTTTTCCGTTCTGTTCCTAAATATGAACTTCAACCAAAAATTCAGTCATCATCACTGGCGAAAAATCTTAGGACTTCAAGCTGCTCAACGACTTGTCATGAGTTGCCCTTTATTGTCTTTACTCTTTACTTAAATGCCACCAACAGGACTCACATCTGAGCAAATCCGAGTTTTTCGCTGCAGCACTCAAAAGGCTGCTGTATCCGATGACATCTAGCATCACCTTCAAACGTTCCATCTCCTGAAGCTGTTTTTGGATTTTTGTAACCATGTCGTACATGATATCTGCATATCTGCCGGCAGATATAAGAATGTAATAAAATGCAATAAAGTTCACACACAAATCTTGTGTGTTATGCCGAACTTCCCAAAACTGGATAGGTTTTGAAAAAAAACAGCCCAATATCAAGCCTTGGCTGCATTCGAGAATTTCGAGATTCAACTCAGGAACCTGTCAACCTGTCTCAAATTTTGCACAACTCCAACAAGTGTTCTTTCATTTTTTTCCATCCCTAACACCTCAAAAAGATTCAAACACCATAACCCACAATGGCTCCTGATATATTGCTTCAGCATAAGGAAGGTCATAAGCATTGGCCGCAGCTGTAATCAGTTGATTCCAGGCTATGGTGTTCACAGCCCCAGAAGCTGCGAGTTGCTTCATCCAGAACTCCCTTGGAAGGCTTCAACGGCGGCTTTCAATGGATTTCAATGATTTTCTCGCTACAAAAACGTGAACTTTTAAAGACGTCCAAAAAATCGCAGGCACAACGATACATTTGATAGTCCGTGATGCTTCCTTCACCCAAAAGAATATTCTGTTTCGTTTCAGCCATTTTAAAGGTCCCTGTAGGAATACTGTTGATGGCTGAAATCCGGCTTTTCCCAGTTCGATTTTTGGTATAAAAAAAAAAACATGAAATTTACAGTGGCATCCATCCAAATCTATCAAATCATCAAAAGTTGGGGTGGTTTCCTTTGGGATTTCTGAAGCATCAAACGTATCCATGGCTGGCTGCCAAGACACGTGGTTTGGACGTCACCCCTTTTGGCTGCCGCCTCCTGGAGTTTGCCAAAAGTCTTCGCATTGGGGAGAATCCGTGAACCTCGGGGAGTCGTTTGAAGCGCCGGGGTTTCCGGCAGAACGGGTGGTACCCAACAACCATGGGGTTTTCCCGGGTTTTCCTACTAAAAATGCATCATTTTGGGGTGTTTTGGAGGTATATACCACCATTTAAGGGGAAATACCCATGTTATTTGTCATGCCCACTTGGAACCACCCTTGTGCTTAATTGCGCTTAATTGCATGGCTTGACATATCATCCTATTCAGGCTAGCGACTGACCATGGAGTCATAGAAGTCTCTGGCCATATCCCTCTCTCCTGCATTGGCATAAGCCTTGGGCTGACACACACTAAACATTAATCCAAAAAAGGTTAGCAAAAGCTGCAGATTCTTTTGAGATTTCCCCAGAGGTCATCAACTGTGATTATTCTGGAATTCCGGGAATACCTTGATTTAAAAGGTTCAAATTCATCAAATTGAGGCAAACAAAACTCAAACAAAAGCACAGAACCTGGACAATGAAACATTTTGATCACATGAATCACAGGTTGCTGTGTAATATCGCGTTGGTAACACTTCACTCTGCTTCTTGCACCTTGCCCCTTGAGGTCTATTCAAGTCGATGACGAGGCCCGGCCTTCAGCATGGTGTTCCACAACATGCGCCTGCCAGGGACCATCACTCAGGAACTCGTGGAACAACTTCGCATTTCTGTGATATTCTATATAACTTTCTTGGGTGGTCAGTGGTTGTCATTCTGGGTGGGCATCACTCATCAAGCTGAATAATCATCCTGACTTGTCCGGTCATTTGGGGAAGAACATGTCCAAATGATCTGCAAATCTGATGGATGGCACGCCTCTTGTTGGATGGCACCCGCGCTTTCAACACCAAGAAGATGCGCCACGCATCATCCACTGCTGCAGCACTCGCCGCTTCGTTGAGCTCCTCCAAAGCAGACTTTAGCACAAGAAGTTTTGAAAGCGTCACCCATAGTCAGAAATCTACAAGTAGGTGAAGTGTTTGATGATTCACTGATTTACTGACTGATTCATTTTCTGGGTTGAATTCATTTGTGTCAAATTGATTGGGGATGCTTCCTGAATGTCACTATCTCGTGACGCCTTTTTTGCCGCCTTCTCATTGAAAAAACGCCAACACTGTCTGCTGCCAAATCTGCCATGAAACAACTAGTAATCTTATACAATTTCATGGCAGATCAACGTGATCTGTTGATTCCTTTTTGAGTTTCTTCAATCAGGCTTTTCCAAAGAACCACTGAGTGTGGCACTTGAAACAAGCTCTTGGAGGTATGGCCTCAACATGACATCAATTCCAGGAGTCCAACAATTGAGCGACAACAAGACCAGTGGATGACCAAGTGAGCCCAGAAACATCTGAAACTCAGGTACCATGGCCAAATCGCTGGCCAGCGCATAGGAATTCATGAAATTCAATCTGTCATTTTTTTTGTTCCTACCTTCCTGAACAAAGGAAAACAAGATAAAATCAAGATAAAACAAGGGACTTCATGCTGACACAAAAACAAAGTGGCCTGTTGATGAAACAAAGAAAGCATGCTGCTCAAATGTTTGCTTTAAGCTTCCCTCACGCTTCTCGTGCACGGTGTTGCTTCCATTGTCTGTTGTTGTTGTTGTTGTTGTTCTTGTTCTTGTTCTTGTTGCCTCTGCTGTTGCGTGGCTTACTGACATCATTGCGACCTGGACATGTCCGCAAAGGCTCAATAGAGACTGGTTGTAAATCGCTTCTAGAGTTGGAACTGAGCATGGCTTCGGATCCACCTCGACCGGGCACATTCTGTGAATGATTCATATAGATATCTGCAATTGAATGCTTGATCTATTTGGTCAAAAGACAAAGAGGAGAAAAAAATGGAACTACATCGCCAATTGGGAGACGCCATTCATGTAAACATGCATGTGAATGGAGTCTAAGAGGTTCTGGCACATGCATCCAAATGAAAGTATTATCATAAGACAAACAAAATGCATGTGCCGGAAATATTCTAACTATGCATGCTCATGAATAAGTGGTTGAAAATCAAAAACTTGTCCAGAAATTCCGGAAAACATCATGACTTCCTTCAGTGGTGGATGTTTACCGGAAGGTGGTATTGCATCTTGAAGGTTTCAATGTCCAAAACCTATGTTTAGTCTAGCTTTACCTTGCCCCAACGCCGAACGCCTACATTTCATCACATTCATATTCATATACTTCATACGACGAACCCAGCTGCAAAGTTACCATCCATTTTTCAAACTGTTCCTGCTTCCGCATTCTGAATCCATGTGAGCACATCTACGACATCATCGACACTTCGAGAAGGTGATTCCACCGCATGAGGCCATAGCAATGACTAAGATCACTAGCACCTCAAATCCGCCAAAATCCGGCCGAATCTCCATGAATCTCTGGGTTTGTTTTGGAGGGGGATCATCTGCAAACAACAGGGTCCCAACCTACTGCCAACAGTTCATGAACAACACATCAAATCTGTAAGATTTTGGATTGTCTCTCAACAGAAATTGTCATCCTGAGACAGTTGTTCAAATCCTTAGTCTGGAAGATGAATCTTCCATGAAGTTTCCGATCTCTGAAAACTCTCTTTTCTAACAAGTCAAACCCTCCAAAGGTTGTTTTTTTCCTTCCAGCTTCCAGCTTAGACACTACAATGGAGATCAAGAGTGCCATTTTCTTCACATTGCCCCACCACACCAAGCGCCGCAGTTGTTCCGCATCACGACGAAATGAGCTGGCAGATTCCGAAAGGACTTGACTGCGACTCACCTTTTCAAGGGCTGAGATTGGAAAAAATGGTTGGAATGGTTGGGTTGGAAGTTTGGCTTCAAAGAGAAATGGAGAGAAATGGCCTCAGAAAGTCATGATGTAATGGAATTCATGACAACAAGATGTCAGTAACTATTGATTTCTCAAACATCTCAGCTACGAGTCGCAATTTTGACACCAGTCAGACATCTGTTCCATTTGTTTCGGCTTTTCTCCACGTAGCCAACAGGTAGGAATCCAAAGCTTCTAGCTGAGCCTTGACTCACGCAGGTCACTGTACAGCAGAAAGTGTATGTCTTATGTCTCTTTTGGGTACCAGGCAGGATGCCTTTGTCTTGTTGTGGCAATCCCAGCCTAGCAAAAACAAAAAAAAGACGGGGCAAATACGTATTGATACACAATGAATTGAATGAACGCATTGTGCAACCCCTCTGGGGACTCACACAGTTTTTGGATCATCACGGATCATCAGTTCCGTCACTTCTTCTTGGGTGCAGCCTCTTTGAACGCTTCAACCCAATTGATGGCCCAGAAATCATGTGCCAACTGCTCCTCCTTGATGTAGGCATAAGGCATGTAGAAGTAGCCCTTGTCTCCCCAGTCGTCACCCCAGGAATTTCGCACAATGAATACCTCCTTGGTATCATCATAGCCAACAGCAGTGACTGCATGGCCTCCCCTAACCTGATCACCCTGTTGTGGCATCACCATCACGCCTGCCTCCGCGGCTTTGGAAAAGCTTGTCAACACAGTGAAGCCAAAAACAAAAGGATATCCATGATTGATGCAAGCCTTCATCTGAGATAAGTCTTGAGCCACATGAGCATAGCCCTTGACCTTGCATTTGGATGCAAGTTCATAGGAATTCTTGTCTGGTTGCTGCTTGAAGAAGTCGTTCTTGTCATCATATTTCCAAGTGGTTTCGGGGCACACACCCAACTTCTCCATGCATTTGATGCCATCACGCAACATGGCGCCAGCATCGCGATCCACACTGCCCTCCATATACCTCTCATTGTAGTAGATGAAGAGGCGGCTTGGAGTGAAATCCTTAAAGTCTGCGTGGTCCTCCACATTCTGCTTGTGCAGGGTGAAGTGGTAGGCTGCTGCCAAGGCATTTGCCGTACAGCTGCCCAAGTGACCCTGATTGAAAATTGGGAAGCCACCATTCAAGGGCCGCAAATCTACCACTTTCTTCCCACCCTCGCTCTTCCTATGAATCTCCTTGGGGGCCTCTTTGGTGGTGGAGAAAGTCATGAACAAGTCACGGTGATCTGGGATATCAGGAATCCATCCCATCTTCTCCGTGCTCGTCAAGGACAGGCTCTGCATGGCTGGATGCCGGCTGGTGTCCACGACGATCTCCGCATCGTTGGTGGTTTTGCTTGCGCAAGCGCCCATGAGTTCGAGTGTGAAAAGGAGTTGATGCAAAAGGGCGTTTGGAACTGGTGGTTTGACCCAAGATGGCTACAAGTACAGAAATCCAGCCATGAAAAAATCCTGCAAACTGTCCGCGAATTCAAATACAGATATACAGTAATGATATACACATAAGTCACATAAGCCGTAAGAAATCTGCATAATGCCTCGCATCTAGCCCACCATTGAGCATGCTTTATGGCCAACAATGCAATCATGAATTCACGTCTTCGGCAGCTATCATGCATGTTGCTGGTTCATGGTCATGTGTGAAACCTTACAGACAGTATATATTCCTGTATTTGTGTTCTTGGCATTATTATGATGCATCTTGCTGATACCTCTCTGGTATCAAAGAATTTCACTGGTTTCGATGCCGCTTTTACGTGGCAACAGGTAGGAATCCAAAGCTTCTAGCTGAGCTTTGACTCACTCAGGTCACTGTACAGCGGAAAGTGTATGTCTTATGTCTCTTTTTGGTACCAGGCAGGATGCCTTTGTCTTGTTGTGGCAATCACAGCCTAGCAAAAACAAAAAAAAGACGGGGCAAATACGTATTGATACACAATGAATTGAATGAACGCATTGTGCAACCCCTCTGGGGACTCACAGTTTTTGGATCATCACGGATCATCAGTTCCGTCACTTCTTCTTGGGTGCAGCCTCTTTGAACGCTTCAACCCAATTGATGGCCCAGAAATCATGTGCCAACTGCTCCTCCTTGATGTAGGCATAAGGCATGTAGAAGTAGCCCTTGTCTCCCCAATCGTCACCCCAGGAATTTCGCACAATGAATACCTCCTTGGTATCATCATAGCCAACAGCAGTGACTGCATGGCCTCCCCTAACCTGATCACCCTGTTGTGGCATCACCATCACGCCTGCCTCCGCGGCTTTGGAAAAGCTTGTCAACACAGTGAAGCCAAAAACAAAAGGATATCCATGATTGATGCAAGCCTTCATCTGAGATAAGTCTTGAGCCACATGAGCATAGCCCTTGACCTTGCATTTGGATGCAAGTTCATAGGAATTCTTGTCTGGTTGCTGCTTGAAGAAGTCGTTCTTGTCATCATATTTCCAAGTGGTTTCGGGGCACACACCCAACTTCTCCATGCATTTGATGCCATCACGCAACATGGCGCCAGCATCGCGATCCACACTGCCCTCCATATACCTCTCATTGTAGTAGATGAAGAGGCGGCTTGGAGTGAAATCCTTAAAGTCTGCGTGGTCCTCCACATTCTGCTTGTGCAGGGTGAAGTGGTAGGCTGCTGCCAAGGCATTTGCCGTACAGCTGCCCAAGTGACCCTGATTGAAAATTGGGAAGCCACCATTCAAGGGCCGCAAATCTACCACTTTCTTTCCACCTTCGCTCTTCTTATGAATCTCCTTGGGAGCCTCTTTGGTGGTGGAGAAAGTCATGAACAAGTCACGGTGATCTGGGATATCAGGAATCCATCCCATCTTCTCCGTGCTCGTCAAGGACAGGCTCTGCATGGCTGGATGCCGGCTGGTGTCCACGACGATCTCCGCATCGTTGGTGGTTTTGCTTGCGCAAGCGCCCATGAGTTCGAGTGTGAAAAGGAGTTGATGCAAAAGGGCGTTTGGAATTGGTGGTTTGACCCAAGATGGCTACAAGTACAGAAATCCAGCCATGAAAAAATCCTGCAAACTGTCAGCGAATTCGAATACAGATATACACAAAAGTCACATAAGCCGTAAGAAATCTGCATAATGCCTCGCATCTAGCCCACCATTCAGCAGCCGAGTGGCCAATAACTCGATCTTCTCTTGCCGTTCGAGGATTTTGTCGATACTCTCCATCAAATGATCATTGATGTGCTGGACCTTTTGGAGGAATGGTGGTGCTGGCAGCGGGCTTCCGATTGCTAAAACGATATCGATAGAAATGGATATATCCTTTATGATTTTCAACCTTCAACATTGCCAAAGCACAATTTTAAGCTTTCAAATTCAAATGGCACAAAAAAAAACACTTCCTTGATTCATGAGACTCTGTTTCTCCATGTCGGGCGCCTGCACTTCCTACAAAATCTAATGTGAAGCTGCCAGACTTTCTGCCGGGCTTGGCAGATGGGTAGGGCATAGGTTGGGTATGGTCCAATTATGTCCAATTCGGCCAAATTGGTCATTTTTCCTAGGCAAAACCGTTTTGCAAATCCGCTTTGGACATTTAAACAAACATCCGGGTAGAGCTGATTTAATGATATCAGTTTGTATATATAGTTTATAGTAAATTCCATGGTAAATCTATCCCAAACTGCAAATAGTGCCACCACCCCTCACTATGGAGTCATTACATTAACAGCCCAAACAATGGCACTATCATAAGGGAAATGCATCAATGGTACCATGGATTTGTATTTTTGGATCCCCCCGATATGGATCACACCTTGGCCATCATGGAAGCGACACGATCTACATCGGGTGAGTTGTAACGTTCCAGGAGAAACCTTGGCATCAAACGTTGGTCCACCGTAGTGGGTATCCAAATTACACCAGCGTAGACCCCAAACAGTTTACAGTAAGCAAATTTAGATTGAAACCTGTGATTTTGATTTCTGAACATTTCTGTTCTAGATGCGGCCACACCAACCAACACCCACCCCCCACATGAAGGGAGACAACCGGAGACAACGGGAGACAAGACCACTTCAGAGCCCAAGAAGCCGACCACACCAACCAACACCAAGGCGGCCAGATCTAAAGTTGCATTAAGAACCCCAACAGTAAACTGTTTGGGGAATAAAAACATAGTCAATATGAGGCTTATGACATTCACAATGTAATACGCGTAACTGATTCATTGTATGACATTCATAATGTAATATTAATAATGCGATGTTCGTTTGCAACTGAGTGCCCGTGGATTTTATGACTGAGGTCCGTTATATAACTTTGAGGGCATTTTAAGCATAGCTAGCAAAGGTAATGTTGCTTGACCGATGTTTGATGTCTGAGGTAACACTACTAGCTGTTAAGCTCAACATCTAGGCACAACTCGCAACCCTCTTGTGCCTGCTCGCATATCATGTGTTTGAAATTCATGTCTACAAAGAGATATGTATGTACAGTATGTGATTGTGCTCAAAAACATGTGATATCTATGTAAAGGATATGTATCATATGTATATATCAATATAAATCATATATTCGTGATCTATCTATTATGTCCCTATGTATCTTCTTGCGCTGTTGCAAGTTCTCTATGGAAACTTTCTGCCGTTTTGTTGCCATAATTCCTGGATGTTTTTTCAGCTATCCCTTGCCATTTCCCTTGGGATTCCAGTCTGCAACTCTTCACGGAAGTCGCTTTGCATGCCGTAAGCAATGGCACTTTCTGTCTGCTCCTGTTGGTTTTCACCGGTTTTCGATTGATCAAGGTATCCTTATGTATCCTTGAAAATGCGGCAATTCGCCAACACAAACCATCGCGGATTGTTAAGCGCCCGCGGAAAAGCCGAAAGTCCGAAACTTTGTCGGGGCGAAACTATTTGTTGAGGTGAATCTGAAGCTATTAGGAAAACAGTCATGAAATCCATTCCTTGTCATATGGACTAGACTCACTGCCATAATCGTCCTTCCAAACACTGGGTTTTTCAGGTGAAAAAGTTGAAAAACACTTTCAATAAAGAGCATCTCTGATCTCAAATGACCTCATCTCTGAAGCCTTGTTCACAGTTTCCCTTCCAACTGCTCCTTGGTATATTTCTGCATGAAGGCCTCTTGCACGGCTTGTAGGAAACCAAAGGGGATACGACGTCCAACTTCACGGTCGGCCATGCAAACAAACCACAACCTAGGCAGAAATGACTATGGAATGCCATGATGTTTGTCAAAAATCAGGACCGCAGTAATAATATTCCTTCTGTAAAAAAATAAACATGAATGCTTGCAAGCATTCTGAATTAGGAGCCCTTTCTCTTGAGACGGCTTATATACTTATATACCCATACACTGACCCTTATATAAATATATAAATATGCGTTGGTCATCCTACCGCAACACCTGGGAAGTAGGGTACCATTCCAAGTCTGGCCGCCATTCGGCTCCCATTGGGCCAAAAAACTCGGAGGCTGGATCCACGATGTAATGG
The DNA here is from genome assembly GCA_000507305.1 of Breviolum minutum Mf 1.05b.01. Classification (NCBI taxonomy): domain Eukaryota; class Dinophyceae; order Suessiales; family Symbiodiniaceae; genus Breviolum; species Breviolum minutum. The sequence continues at coordinate 118,005 of DF239551.1, forward strand.
AAGGCATATTCTCCGTAGATGTAGCTTTTCCACTCAGTAGAGCCTTGGATTCAAGAAAATTACAACACACCCGCTATTCGCACACCCAAACCGGCAATTTCCCGTTCGCCAACGATGAAAGGAATCCCTTTTTATAGCCTGTTGCTAAAAAGTTTAGGGGTGTGCTCCAAAGGTTTGTTGAAATAACCTTAGATATTGATATTTTGATGTTTGGCAACACACTTTTAAGCCAATGCCCCCAACTTTTTTTGAAAAAAAAAAATCCAGATGAACCATTCGGGAAGAAAAAAAACAAAAACAATTGTTTCCACCCAAGAACCCAAGAACCCAATGAAAACCAAGGCACTTTCCAACTTCTGCAAGATCTGTATGGTGGCTTGTTGGAAGTTTCCTGCTAAAGCTGTATACTCTGCAAGGACCACCTTTTGCGATCGAATTACCTTAGTTAGTGGGCCCATTTTATTGGGAGCTATGTGAGCCTCACATTGGAAACCGAGAGGTGGTGTGGTTTCCAAGCTTCATTGCCAAGCGTTTGAACTATAGCAACTATCAAAATTGGCAACTGCCAAGGATAAATTATACATAATTATACACTATCATCACCTACAGTAACATCCGTAGGAGGAAAAATATTAGCAATCAACTGCAAGTATATTCTCAATCTTAAATGTCATCACGTATCGTCTATCATCACTATGCCCGCTATCTGATTTTCATCCTGGCTTTTCTCAACAGACTGGGGCTAACAGCTGAAGACTCAACAACCCGAACATGCAGGGCTTGGCGAAATCAACATACACTGATCGCTTCAAATCATATTTCATCCACGGGTAAAATCAGGAAATGTCCGCCCATGCCCTTCCTGGTAAGCTCTGCATATCGAATTGGTAAACTGGTAAACTGGCAGACCTGGGATGACATTGGTTTTGGCATCATCATTTCACCAGACTCATGGCCGAAGCACTAGGGCGTAGATGATTTGCTTCCTCTCTCGCTCCATGGCTTTGTGTTTGAAGACTGCAAAATTCCAGTGGCCAACAAAGCCGGCACCGTTTGTATTGAATCATCTTGACTAGCATGATGTGGCAATGAGGTTGAGATTAGTTAGTTGACATCCATCTATCATCTATGTCTGACTGCCAGCTCAATTTGACATGGGTTGTTGTAATATCGTGACCATCTCTATGCCAAAGCTTTTCGCACAAAGCCTGCACAAAAGAATGTGCTGCTTTGACAGGGACTTTTATGGCAGAGCTAAACTAGAGTGAAAGAGAGCCCCGTGATACTGAAGGGCAGCAGGCAGCAATTTCTATATGTATCTGACATCATGCGAGCCCAGCCAAAATGGCAGGGCCTTTCTGCCACCAAATTTCAGTCAACATCTGTAACAATTCATATGGGACATGCGACAGGTGCATTCGTATTCCAGAAATCAACCACCACTGTTGGCAAGTGCAAGAAAAATTCGCAACTTGACAGAGGGTTCGGCCCAACCCCTGGGAAATTGTCCAACCGTACAGTGAGTAAATCAGAGGGTTTAGGCTGGGCCTAACCCAAAAAACTGGCTAGTATCATTTATAATATGTCTTACATCGCAATACGCACCAGGTAGCAGCAAATCTTCCAAATTCAACCATCGGTGAAAAAACAAAGTCACAGGATTCTGGAGCAGCCAGGAGCTCCACATACACATATACATCGAATCTCATCATCTACCTGTTGCTAGTGGTGAGACATTCTATTACCCAAATATGATCCTGGAAACATGGAGTCCCTGCCATATCCTGCCATATACTGCCATATACTGCTACCAGTAGGAATCGGTAAAGCTTTAGAACTTCCAAGTCTTTCTGCTGATGCCATCTTCAGGCCCAATCAATTTGGACTCACAAATGCCCATGTCGATCCGCAGGCTTTCTCGCAGGGGAGCTCACCCCAATCTCACTTGGCCTCCCAGTGGGGGTGATGTGAGATTCTCCCTCTCCAGTCCACTCAATTTGTTCAGCAAGATTTTGTAATACAAAACCAGGTGTTGATTTTTAGAGCTTCAAAAATGTAAGGCAATACACAGATTCAAATGTATTTGTTATGGTCATAAGCGGTCATAAGGCATAAGGTGCTTTTTGAGCTTTTTTTTCTGCAGCACTTAGCAGCCATCATAGTCCTCGGAGGCGAAAAAGCTGGGCCCTGCAGAGAAGTAGTAGGTCTGTTGTTGCAGATCGCCATTACGGCCATTCACCAGTTTGTGCGGCACCGCTTCTTCTCCTCCCTTGCTGGCACCATCTGGTCGACGGGAAGCTAAAGGATTCAAGTAGAAGGAAGTGCTATCAGCACGTCCGTCGTTAGGTCGTTCCTTCCGTAGCATACTTCGATCCACTCCATCGTGCGGTGGAGCGTTGGGCAAAGGAGCATAGGGCACTGGATTCCCTCGTTTCGACGGTGGTGGTGGCGGTCTTGGGATCATCACCGAATCCCTTGACTGAACACGGCCACGATCAAAGGAAACTCGCAACACACCGGGGAAGCGAAACTGAAACTGCAAGGTACATCCTAAACATGACACGCAAGGCACATCTGAGAGATGAAGATTCAACTTCAATCCTTCGGGCACACGGCCACTTCGCAAGATGCTGGTGTCCAAGGCTGCACACAGCGCCTGAATCTCAGCATCGCCCTCTCGCGTGTGACGCAAGCGGCATACATAGAGACCATGACCCGCTGGTGCACCACACACCGGCTCACCACTTTCAAAAAGGCCATCAGCCAAAGCTCCGTCTTTTTCGGAGTCAATACCCAACTGCCAAACGCATTGAGCACGATGAAAAATAGATCTGCTTACGGGATCTTTCAAGGCCTCCTCATCACGGAAGTCCAAGATCCGTTGTCGTGCTTCTGGAATGAAGGGATCAGCCTTGCTGCACAACAAGCCAAAACGTTTCAGGAATGCTAACGTCCAGTGCTCTCCCAAGGTCACGATATCAGCTTGCTCTACACTCTTCTGGTATGCCGCAATCTCTGCCGCCGTTGGTCGACCCTTGACCCCAAGGCGAGCAAAGCTTTCCAACTTCTGCGCGGTCTCTTCGAAGCAACAGAACAAACGACGTTCCACACTGCTTGCGGATGGCATCATTTTGAAAAATACCAGAGCATCGTGCACATCAAACAAGGACTGCGGAGGGAATTCTTCCACTCGTCGCAGCGTCTCTTCCAGAAGTGCCGGCAAAAACCCATGCTTCTCCCCAGTGTTGACGAAACGTGCAAAGGCAAAGGCCAACTGTGCCAGGTGCAAGGTCTGACAATCCCGGATTTTACGCACCGCCACCTTGGCAGCAGCATCTAACCAACTGGAATAGCGATAGCCTACCATGGCTGTAGCCCAGGATGTATTGGCTAAGTTCTGTGTATCGTGATCTTCGATGCGCTGGATGGATGCATCCAGGAGGCGACGAAACAAGGGATCGTCCTTCAAAGCTAAAGTGGCGTAGGCCCACATCATATTGGATAAACTCTGTGGATCCCAAGTATTCACTTCTTCAGCACGACGATCCACTTCTTCCGCGATGGCACGCAACATTAAGTTGTCACAAAGGTCCATAGTGGCTAAGGCCCAGGAAAAGTTCGACAACTCCTGGGGAATGAAATCTTGAATCTTCCTGGCTGCCTCGCGGCCAACGGCCAACACCATGTTGTCATGACGGAAACCTAAAGTGCTCAGACCCCACACAAAGTTGGACATGTTCTGAGGTGAAAAATCTGCAAACTCACAACGTGCACGCACCACGGCACGCAGCCATTCAGGTTCCCGGTGCTTCATGGTGGCAAAAGCCCAAGTGCAAATGGAGATGTCCAGGGGACAAAAACGTTGGATATCCTCAATTGCTCGGCAGGTTAATGCGCGCAGCATTAATGGCTCCTGTAACTGCATACGGGCACAAGCCCATAAGGTGTTGGACACATGTTGCGGTTCAAATTCGTGTATACGTCGCTGCGTCTGGATGGACACCATGTCGACCCAGGCGCCTCTACCACGATAATTGATGGCCCCGAGGCCATGTAGAGAATTGGCAATTTGCCGCGAACCGAAGAAGGGCAAACGCGACTTAAACCGATCCAAAAGAAGATGAAAACGTGGATCACGAAAGACATGTGCTCCCACAGAGACCTTGCCCAAGCGATGCAAGGCAGTGGAAATGACGATGGCACCTTCTAACTCACGCACCGTGGAGAGAATGATCTCTACATTTTCTGCATTGACGATGATTTCTTGCAACTCTTTCTGTCGATTTCGCGCTTCTTCGGTCTCTGCCTCTTCGCTCTTCAAACGTGGCCCTTCTCGTTTCTTTGGCTCCGCCAAAACAGGGACAGGCCCAAACCACTCCATGACATTGAGTGAAAGCCATTGCGAGAGCTCGAGAGTGTAACAGCTAAGGCAATGACTCAGTAATGTGTTCAATTTGTTCCATCATCTGATGCATATTGGCTTGCTAAATCTTGCTACTACACCCAAACAGGATGGCCCGGCCCACGTTTTTAAAGTGACCTTCTTGTTGGTGAGGATGCGAATGACAACAGCTTTTGCACCATCTGGTTTCAAGACATCATCGCGGCGCAGCGTCTGCACCTCCAGGCAATTTAAGACAGACATGTCTGTCAATTTAGTCGCTACTTTCAACAACATCAGTTCATTCATTGCAAGATTTCACATCATTTCACCATCTGAATCCCCAGTTGCTCATCATTGTACCAACCAGGTGACAAAAAAAAAGCATGGCCTGGTGCGCCTCTCTCTCTCCGATATTATGAATTGACATCCGTGAATCCAAACACTCAAAATAAGTTCACGATCTTCCGTTGAAGTGCTTCTGTTCGTTAAAAGCGAAACAAAAATGTCAGTACTGTAGGTTGCTCAGTGACACCAAACTACCTACCTCCACATCTATTCCATCACCTCCATCTTACCCCCCTCCATGTGCTCCTGCCCGGAAGTAGTCAGCATCTCAGCTCTCACCAAGTCGCCGCGGAGCATTTGCCTTACAAAACGGAAGCCCCTAAAAAATTGAGTGTTTGCAAATGCCCATGGTTGCATCAGGCAATGATTTACTGATTTCATGTTGGCCTTCAAAAGTGAAGGCCAGCTTTGGCAAACACGCGAAATTTTGAGACTCTACAAATCTAGAAATTGAAGGGGTGACCTGCAAAAATTAGGGAAGTCAACCATACCGACCGACCAGGAAAATACATTATATCATTATACAATGTTAAAGTAAGTATGTAACATATAGTCAATATAATTGTTTTGGTATTGCATTCCTTCCTTGTTACCTTGTTGGTGCTGATCTATCTCACATTCTTCACTCTCAACTTCACCGCACTTTGAAGGTATTTTTTGACCAACCTTCGTCATCAGCAACAGTCCATGTCGCCCGCCCACCCCATCCCAACAACACGCTGTACACGAAGAGAACCGTACCAGAACTGAGTAATCATGATGTGTAACAACAACAACAACAACAACAACAACAACAACAACAACAACAACAACAACAACAACAACAACAACAACAACAACAACAACAACAACAACAACAACAACAACAACAACAACAACAACAACAACAACAACAACAACAACAACAACAACAACAACAACAACAACAACAACAACAACAACAACAACAACATGAAGCTATAATCAATTGGCCACCTTAAATCACAGTTGACGGGATGTTTACGGGATGTCGATTCTAGCTGAAGGTCCAAGGCATGACAAGTGGCTCGTTCTTCAACGCGGCATGCACCTGAATGGTTGAAATGAAGCCGGGGATGTGACAGTTTCTGCGTGAAATGGGTCACAACAAAGTACCGTTATGTAACTATGTACCATTTACTTTACTTTGGAGGGAGTGAATTGGAAAGCGGTGCCTCGGTGCCTGCTGTATGGCTTTTCAAGGGTCCCCCATTCAAGTATCAAATGAAAACATGTTGCACCAACCATCCAGGAATCCAGGTAATTGGTTGACTTCGTGTGACTTCCCAGAACCGCTCAAAGCTGGGGAGAAATCCAGGTGGAAAAGATGAAATCTGAAGAAATGATGGCGGCATTGTGAAGAAAACTGCAGATCCTGGTGAACTGCGCCAGGCTTGTTGTCGGTGAATTTTGTTGAGGCAGGTTTTCAGGTTATATTATGTTTGAGTCAGGAACTTCGAGGAATAAAATCAGCTTGTGCTTCTCACTTGACCCCCGTATGCTCCCCGCACCATCTCAGCAAAACAGAGTGGGTAGACCGGGTAGACCTTTGGTCGTCAACTGTGTCAAATGCATCATGTACGAAGACACGACACAATAATATGATACATTAAAATCTTGTTCTATAAGTCTATAACGTTATAATATCTAAGTTTTGGATACGTTTGGCATGTGACAACAGAAGAAGAAAACTGTGATGAGGCTGGTGATGCTTGCGATATTGAAAGACAGAAGTCCCGTCGTGTGGATTTTAGATGTGATTGGATGGCTTCCCAATCCGTCGCTCATAGCACTACACCTGCGAAGGACCTCGGGGTACATATTTAGATGCGCTCAATCCCCTGTTGTTGAATTTTGGGTTCAAAACCCATCATTCTCACTGGATCCAATGGTATTCTTAAACCTCCCTGTTTCATGTTGTTTTTTTTCTCCTGTTGCAGTTTTAGCAACAACAAAAGAAACAGTTCCGGTGGGCCTCTTCCACGGTCGAAAGGGGCCGGAGCATCAACATCGTCGCCAACTTCGACTTCCCTTTGGTCGAGTTGGCATAGCCTCCTGCAGGTGGCCTTGGATTTTGGAGGCGGTCAATGCTAGAGAATTCAACACCACCTGGGAAATCCTGGGAAGATGTCGTTCTTAAGCAACTAACAACTTCAACATCCAAAATAATTTGCAAGCACTATTTGTTTCTGGGTCCCCCCATCAAAAAAAAACTTACTTCATACAAAAAAATCCCCCAAAAAAATTCTGTGAGTTTCGAAAATGGGCATTTTTGTCTGCCTTTGTGGCGTATATAGATCTTAGGCCGGTGAATCTCAAGAAATCCCCCGGGTTTCCAACGAATCCAAAGGGACAGGCTCTCCAGTGAGGCAAACTCCAAGACTGGACAACAGAAAATGGGGCTTCGCTGCAACACTGCGCGGGAGAGCACCTGGGTGGTCGTCGTCGGGGATGGTTTTGTTTCAGTTCCTTAATGATTTTGGAGAAAAAAAAACGCAAAACTATTCACAAATGTGGGTTGGTTTGGAATCATTGGAAACTTTGAGATTTTTGTTGGTGGCTATGAAATGAAGTGATTGATTCCTTGGCAGCTGTTACTGGAATTCCGAGCCAGGTCCCATCAAGTCCTATTTTGACCGTGTTTTCAGCATACCTGGAAACGAAAAACCGTAGGGAACTCGTCTATTTAGTCTATATACATTGATCGTGTCAATTGGGATCACCTTAAGAGGTGTGTGTTGGATCTACCCCCCACTCAGCATACCAGTCACCACCAGGAACACATGTTTAGGCTGGGGAATCTCAAAAACCCTTTTTGTTGACACTGTTACTTGGTGGGGGGTAGATGAAAGATATGTGAAATAGGGTTTAAATAAGTGAAGCCTCAGAAAAAGAGTGGAAAAGTCTGGGAAAGTTTCTTGTCAGAATTCTCTCTCTTCATTGCCAACCAAGCTTGCCTCCATGACCCCAGTGGATCCATATACATCCAATACGCGTTGCTTCAACATGTCCACCTCCGTGACACGACAGGCGTCATGTTTGTGAGAGATAAAACAACGGTCAGGGTGGAAACCCCGTAATACCCTGTTGGAAAACTGAGGCACCATTGAAGCGTCACAATGTGAAAATTGTGTTGGTGCGTGTGTGTAAATATGGATGTTATATATACGTATGTTATTACATGTATTACATGTAAACTATATAGGTATATATGATATATGCATACTATATGCATTATATATATATACATATCAAAAAAAGGTATAGATATAGCAAAGAGACAAATATATATATATATATATATACACTACTTTGAATGACACCCACGTGCAGCAATCAAGCTAAGCAAGGCAACTTTTTGGCTTAGCCAGCGCCCGTGCCATCTGTCAAAAGGCGTTTTGCCACCACCATAAGAGCCAAATCATCACAAGATGAAACAGGCTCCAAAGGCGAAAAGCAAGCCCCAAACCGGCTGGACTCAACCACCCTTCCACGCGTCCCCACCTGGCTTACGACGTAAAAAGACCTGGTAGGTACGTTGAAGGGCACGTCTAGATCCACTGGTCAATTGGATAGCGGCTAGCTCTTGAAGACCTTCATCCAAATAGATCCGAGCGGTGGCAAGATGAGACCATCTTCCACGGCTGACCAATTCTTCGAAAGTCATGCCATTGCGATATGCCGAAGTGGCTCCTCCTCTTCGGATGCTATACGGTTGTACTTTGAAAGCTTCCAGTTTCAAAGCCATGACTGCTTCTTTCCAAATCGCACGGAAGCGATATACGGAAAGGTCCAAAAGAAGCTCTGCACCTTTCTTAGAAGTGCAGAGTGATCTCAGGCAATCTAAGGCCACTTGCTCATAGACTGTTACTTTTTCCCACTGCAGCTGCTTTCTTTGGCCACCCTTTGTGTCTTTCAGAAAAATGATCGCCCCTTGCTGTTGATTTCTTGGCAAAACCACATCCTGGCGACGGATTTGGAACATCTCACCTGTCCGCAAGAAACAGCTAAAGGCGACCATTATCATGTTTCCGACTGATGGGTAACCCCATTCATACATCAGCCCAGCAAACGACATCGCCATAGAAGGGCTCAGAGGCGTAACCCGAGCCGGCATTTCTAACTTGTTCCAAGTGGCAATGAGTTTCCAGCTGAACTGTAAATGACGTTTGGCTGCTGGGATGTGAAACTGCACGCTCGCTGCTGCGTAGTTGGCGTAACTCTTTGGTTCACCATCTTCCCACATGAATTCAATGTAACTTGCCAGCACTGTGTCGATCTTTGTGACATCTGAAGCCAGCTGTTGCAAATTCATACCAGCAAAGCGGCAAAATGCCGCAAAGGCCTCATGGTAACGGCCTCTTGTATCATTTGACACCACTTGATTTTGGAGCTTACCCACTTGTTTTCTGACTTCGCGCCGCTCTGTTTTTGTCTGCTTATTTTGTACTCTGACCACCATCACTTTCATCAGGCATGAACCTCCTGGAAGGTTCATCTGCAGGATTGAGCCTGGACTCAATCCATGCATAAAGAGGGTAGATGTTTAGGGTCAGAGTCAGCGCGCAAATCCTTCTCAACAAGTAGTTAAGCTTCCTGCTGGAGCTTCGACCTTTTGTCAGGACAGCCAGGCATATTTGCGAATCACTCAGGTGCAGGAATCGCTGGCTACAGCTCACCGAACTCCTCGCCCTCCATTCAAGGGCATGGAGAATTGATCTCAGCTCCAAAACGTTGATGTGTTGGCCCATCTTGTAGGGGTAAGCATCGGCTACGCTCCAAACCCACCTTGATGGGTCAATGCTGGTCCGGGGTGCCATGTCAGGCTTGTACACAATTCCAAGGTCTAACCGCACATCACTGCCTCGGTACTCGGACCTCCTCAAAAAGTGATGCACCAACGTCTGACCCCATTGCTTTACTTTTTCCATATCCAACTCCTGCCCAGATGGTCGAACCCAAAGGGGCGTAAACCGCCGGGACTCAGCTTGTAGTGCCAGCTGTTCACTCTCCGACTCAGCATCATGGTTGGCTTCACTTTCACCGTCATCTTCTCCAACATTCGAATCCATCATTTCACTCATTTCTTTTCTCCATTTTTCCACAATATACTTCGACCCCAAGATATCTGTTCGGGCTTTCTTTGACCACAACCAGAGGTCCATCAGAACTGCCACTGTGGGAACATGAAACGAATTTCCAATCGCTGCCATGCGACTGACTTCCTGGGACCGCTCTTCCTCAAGCATCTCTGGGGGCCTTTTTAAACAACGCCAACGTGTAGCCTCGACGGAATCCCATCAACACCTCACGCTCATTGGCATTGACCACTCTGGTGCGATCTCCATCCACCTCTCTCATCAAATACTCTGGACAATAGGTGTATGGAGGGAACATCATCCCATCATTTCTCCACTTTTCCAAAGTGGCCTCCGAGCACCTTTCAATTCCCGCAGGCTTTGGAGGTGGTCTACATCTTGGTATCGCCCGAGTGAAAGTTGGAAGCCTCAAGTTCGGGTTCAGCTCGGCACCAGGCCAGCCCCAACCCGGCTCAAGGACCACTTTCAAGTCTTCAGGTTCATGGTTAAATCTCAGTCTTTCACCCAAGTGGCTTCCTTCACGAGTGAACGACGGATGATCATCCACCTCAATGGAGCCCCAGTACAAACGGGGCCTCCGAACCCAAGACAAATCGCTTGCACAGATTTCCACTGGCGACATTCCCAACTGATTTGACATTTCTCCCACTTCTTCTTCATCTCCAATCACATTCTCCGCAAACCTGACACTCCAGATTTCACGCTCAACTGCCAATTCTTGGACCCATCCAAGGTTCTCCTTTAAAGCATAAAACAGCGCTGATCTCGGGCCATCCAATCCTTCTCTGTAAACAGACAACTTGGAAATCCCCTGGCAAGGGCTGCCTCCGCCGGCTATGACCCCTGTTATATCTCCAACGCCATCCATGTATTTTCCCAACTTCTCTTTTGTCAGTTGCTTGATATCTGACACGATCTTGCATCCTGGCCACCTTCTGCGATGAAGCCTCCTACAATCTGGGTCCTTCTCCACAATTACCAGAGTATGGACTTCCACTTCAGCCAATTGCAAGGCCCTTGACAGGCCACCAATCCCTGCAAAGTAGTCGATCACCAGGATGTTCTGCTTTCCGTCAAGAGGGAGATACTCATCTTTCACATCATCCACCTTTTCTTCAATCGCAACCACTTCGGTCAGCCCACGACTGCTCAACCTGTTGGAGTACACCGTACCCCCTCCACTCTCACAGGCATCACTCGCCGTCACCACTTCGCTGAGGGTTGCCTTCAAGTCCGTAAACTTCATAGCTTGTAAGCAATTCAGAAGCAAAAGTTCTCCAATGACTTGGCTGCCCATCCGACAGACAGGGCGATCCTTTCCAATCTCCTTCCACACATCTGAGAGAATGGAGAACATCGGCCTCCTAAACTGAAGGCTGTGCACTTCTCGACCAGCAAGAACCTGCACTGCCTTCTTTGGAGGGAACTCATACCTCATGATGGCAGCTGTCAACGATAGGCTGTCCACTGACCTCTTTGTAGAACAACGGAGCAATCCTTTCTCTCCATCGATGACCGCTCCTAGTTTCTCTGCCTTCTGAACCCGTTCCAGAGCCTTGTCTTTACTCACTGGAATGCCCCAATGACTGTAGGCATCTCTCAACCGCTTCTGTTCCTCCGGCGGCAAACCCTCCAGGCTCTTTGCGGTTTTCTCTTCCAACAACTCGATCACCGTCATGTCATCCAAGTAAAGACTCCAAGCGGCACCTCCGTCACAATCCAGCGGAGGAAAAACTGCATCTTTTCTTATCTCCAAGCCTGGCAGCAACCCCGCACCTCCACCAGGGAAGCCACGGAGTGCAATACGACGGTGGGCATGTTGCATCAGGCCAACTGCACTACTCCATCCCATCGGAAGCACACTTGCCCCCACCATCGTAGTCCCATCTTTGTCAAATCCCAAAGACCTCCATTTCACAGGAAGTTGGAATGCCATCAACTGGCTCCAGCTCTTGGGCAGTGCAAAGAGGTAGAATGCTGCCACTAGATCATCTGCCGAGATACGCAACAGGTGACCAGCAGGCAGCACTATATGCTGCAAGGCTGGTGCCCCTGTTAACGTCCTCACATCGCCCTCGATAATCTTCATGATTGAATTCACTGCTCGGAAGTCCATGATCAGCCTCAAAACGTCCCGGCCGTCATCCAGCTGCTTTCCTGGCTTTGGCACACCAAAGGCGCCATTCAAGATCCTTTGGTCATCAACCTTTGCCACTGAATCAATTGGGCGAATGAGACCCCTTTGGTATAAAGCTCCCGCAATTTTATTCCACTCATCTTCAGAGGCCATCACCCGCGGCTTAGGGATCTTCAAGGGCAGTTCATCACCTTTCAAAAGACAACTCTCCGGATTCAAGAGCTTTTCTCTCACTGGCCCATCACAAAGGTCTGCTAGCTGCACCACACCTCCATACCCCTCTGGCGGGAGTCCTGGGAGGATTTGGTCCAGTGTCAAGTCTTGTGCCTTCTGAACAACTTCACCCTGGTAAGATATCCTTACTCCATCTAGCTTTTCTTTCCACTCATCGAACCCCGGGGCCTTCAAAAGCTTGTCTTTGACCTCCGACAGGTCATCCACAAAAATTCGAACTGCCGTCCATATCCTGTCAGACGCTTTCTTCTGAGCTGCTGTAGCCGCCCTTGTGCAAACCCGACCACCTGCCTTCATTCCATTCCACATGAAGTTCAAGGCAGTGATCACAAGGAAATGCCATATCAAGAGCCCTCGCTTCCTGATTTCACGATGGATCTTTGTGGTAGACATACCCTTCTTCTGGCTCCAGCTGCCAGCCATTCGCTTGTACTCTCCACTGTCCAACACCTGATTCACCACATCTTTTGAATCATCCAGACACGGCAAAGGGAGAATACTCCGCTGTCTCTCTCCCACCTGTGCCTCATTGGGCCTGGCTAGCATCCGTTCCATGAACTTTGCAAGGTTGACCTGACTCTTCTTGATCTGGATAGCGAGGTGGGCTCCCATTTGGGCCACAGACAGACCCCCAACGTCGTTTTGTTGCAACCATGACCTCAACTCAGCCATTGCTCCATCAATCAAATCATCGTCTACTTCCGTATCGAAACCTTCCTCCCCTCCGGATGAGGAGTTGGGCTTCTCTGGGGTCTTTGATCTCTTTGGGCTGACTGACTTGAGCTTCCACCGGACTCCTCGTTCTTCTTCTCCATGTTTTGCTTTCTTAGGGCGCTTGCCCTGGCTTTCTTCCTGTCTTTCCAAAGCTTCTATTTGTTGCTCTTCTTCCTCACAGCCCCTTTTTCTTCTTCTCCTGTGCCTCCGTCTCCTCCTGGGCTTTTCACCACTTGATGCGGAATTGTCTTCACCTCGGAGCTGAACTTCACCTTCTTCTCGGAGGTGCCTGGACTGCTCAGAGGAGACCCGGGTGGCGTCACGGGGCGCTTGTTGCCCTGCACCCCGCCGCCTAACCCCTATTTGTTTGCCCCTTTGCTTTTCAGCAGGGACGTCCGCAACTTCATGGACCGGAGTTCTGCTCGGGCTGCAGCTTCTTTTTCTCCTTGGTTCGTTAAACTGGCGGCCTGAGGTGCTATCAGTTCTTGGTGCCTTGCTGACCCCCAACTTTGTTCGTTGATGGCCGTCTCCAGCGCTTTTAGGCGTTGCATCAACAGGTCGCCCAGGCTGCCTAAATTGCCTGTCATCAACAGGTCCAAAGCCATCCCTAGGGTTTGAGCCTCTCGCAGGTTCCTGACCCCGAGGGATTGCACTGGATGCTGGGTCAGAAGCACTTGATTGATGTAGGCCATCACTTTGCGGTTCTCCCAGCCTTCCAATGGGTTTTCTCCGACCCTGTCCGCTAAAAATCGCCCCATCTCCTGGAGGCCTGACTTCAGCAACTTCCCGGGGTTTTTCTGGGACCGCCTCCAAAGATCCATCTCCCCCCGGGTGGAGAGCTTCTGAAAAGGCGTCCCACTGGAATCAGAGGATAGGTCATCATCAGAGCTCGTGTCAAGCCCAATCTCGCCTCTGCTCCTCTTCTTACGTTCCACACGATCTTCACGGCCTGACTTCTTTCGCTTCTTTTTCCCATGTGAAGAAGCCGCTGACTCTTCAAACTTCTCAGCACGACTAGCCAACATCTTACCCACCTTGGCCTTCTGATCCTTTCTCCTGTCTTCAGTCTCCAGCTCAGGCCTCTTATCCAAACGAGGTTCAGGCGGGAAACCACCAGAGGCCAAGGCTTCGTCCAAGCCACTTCCAACCACACCAACACCCACAGGTGGTGCATGGTGAGCCGGACCTCCTCCAGGGGGAGCCAAAGGTTGTGGCACCATTCTTCCAACGGCCGTCCTCATCCGAGACACTGCCACATCATGGCTGTAGGCGTGGCCCTCTAAGATCCCTGCGTTAACCGCCCGCCACTTATCCAAATGGATAACCTGACGACGGTCACCGCGGACCAACTTGAAGCCACATTCTCGATGCCCTTTGGAACACAGATGATACACACTCTCATCAACTCCCAACGAGTTTTCACCATACCACTGGTAGTATTCATCTGATGCTGCAAGGTGGACCCCCTTCAGGAGTCTTTCTTCTTCATCTGCCCATCCAAGCAACTCTATCACGGCATAGCCTTGGGGTCGATGGCGGAAGTCATAGCACTGATACTCTAGCATCCTCCCTTCACATAGGAGATCTCTCACTCGGCCAATTGGGTCGCCATCCTTTGCACTATCGATCCACCCAAGGTCGGATAACTGCAAACCCTCACCAAGCAGATCGTTCCAATCGGCATCATTTCCACCTTTCCTTTTCAGCTCTGCCCGTACTCCATCCATCCTGCTTGAACCTTTACAGGTCCACTCACCTCTCAAGAGGCGGACAGGATGAGAGCTCAAGGTTCTGACTGCTCCAACACCTAAAGAGGTGCCTGGAGCTGTCAACCTCACGACAGAACTCGAAAAGGAAAGTCTAGAAGCAGCCTAGCACCAAAGGGTGCTTTGGCTGCTTCAAACCTACCTTCTTGAAGTCCCAGGTTCCACAAGGGAACCAAGGGACCCCAAACAGTCTGTAAGCCGAAAACTGCGGTGTCATCATTCGTGTATATTCCTCCCATGGAGAACACATATACGTGTACGTAAGTGTAAATATGTAAATAGTAGTCTATATAAATTCAAACAAAATGTATCAAAGTATTCAGTATACATACATAGTCTGTTTTATACCCCCATTCTATCTCCACTCAACCTGTCATCTGTACCCATCTGTGAATATCTGTGATATATTTATCTTTTCATGCATTTTCCGTTTCATGTGGGAACAAAAATGAGCTTCTCATGTCATACCTACACCTGGCTTTGGCGGTGGAAGGTCTTCAAGTTGCCGAGGTGCCACACCCCAACTTGATTCTGTTGTTTACCTATCTTCATTCTCAAGGAAGTAGAAAAGTGCAGACCCAACCAGTTCCCATTTTTTGTCCCGGGAATCTCTACAGTTTAAATAATTCTTAACCAGTTTTGGAGTTTTCATCTATTTCATGCTTTCATCTTTAAGTCAAGTCTCTTCAACACACCTTAAAATTGCCACAGCCCACGGCTCACGGCTCACTGAAGCCGCCTGCTCCTTCACTTCTATGGGAGCCGATGCAGTGAGGCTGATGGAATTGGAACCACCACCCTCCAAATAGGTCAAGTGACCTCCAAGCAGGGTCAACAAACGTACAGTATGATGTCATGACGTCTGACCTTGGTATCGCTTGTCATAGTGACCGAGCAAAAAGGGGTTGACATTTGACAGTGTCAAAGTTGAGGGATACAGGGAATTTATCAAGTGTTCTGCAGGTGAAAGTGTTGACTCGCAACTTTCATGCATCCTATCAGTACTTGAACACACACTTTCATACACTTTGCAAGTCCGCAACCTTCAATCAGGCTCTTGTGCTTCCCATGGGTCTTTTTCCTTGGACCACCTTTCCGCAATCCCTGAAGCCTTTCCGCTGCTGCTGCAGAAGCCATAGTTCACTGCGCGCAGAAACGGCGACCGTATTTTCAAGAGCTGCCTGGTTGAGGGCAAACAGCTGGGACCCGACAGCTAAACGTCAAAAGTGAAGGATCCAAAAAAAACAACTTTCATGTAAAAAAATATTTGGAAACAAAAAAAACACAAGTCCATACAGTCCATCCTATTTTGCTGGTTGCAGGCAGCAATGGTTTTTTCAAAAAAAACCCAAGTCTGGTCATGCAACTTTTCTGGTTGATCCCCTCCCTGTCATCCAAGGCCACCAGCGGCAAGGGGTCACACCTGCACTTTGACGATGTGTTCTGTGGCCTCTGCAGTGTCGGCCTTGTTCAAGGCCACAACGATAGGAAAGCGCACACGCAAAAAACACGCCACCAATAGATGCAAATCCAGCTCAGTCCATGTCAAGATGTCCTGCATGGAAAAAATGCAGGACATCACTGGAGATGAAACGTATGGATGGGCTAAAAGGGTCACAAAGCGCAATTTGGGCCCGGCACCGCAGTGTTCCTAGCTACTTCACGCTAGAGCAATGGCATGCATGGCGTTCTGCCGAAGTGTCGTAGAGGAGGGCAAAACTTACAGTAAACATATTCCAGCGAGTCTGGAGATGGACGAATCAGCCCACTTCATTGCACAAACCGGGCATGACCGTATGTACTCCTGCTGGAATACATCGCGTATATACCAACATTGTATAGTAAGACACATTGAAATCAGACTCAGAAAATCCGGAAGAAACAAAATACCACACTACAAAACTGTTCACAAAGATTCACTATGATGCTTCTTTAAAACACAATCTGTATTCTGAAAGGATTCCAAGGGATGTTTGAAAAAGCCTTCAAAGCTCCCATCTCCTCCGGCAAGGTCGCCAAACGATACCCGGTGGCTTCATAAACCTGCGCAGCCAGTTGCTGGGAGGCATGGTAACCTGGCGGTTTGGAGGATCAAAATCCTCGTGTCTGCTTCCAATGAGTGCGTTTGACATGCTGAAAACGGGGATGTTTGGTAAATTTCATGGGTGTGGCCCATCCTGCTTGGGGAATGCCATGAGTTTTGTTGGGAGTATCTTGGGAGAACACTGACCGGACGGATGCAGGATGGATCAGAGATGCTCATCATAACGTCATTATGTGACCTCACCCAAAAAGGCCGTATGTATGAGGGAATCCTCCCAAATGTTGCCTTGCTTCTGGAATTCAAAATGATAATTCATCCAGAGATAATACACATGCATAGCATATACATGTGCATGGTACCGGAAAGCCTATCTATTATTTCAGACTGTGTGAAATGCGAACCACACACTCCCAAAAAAGATATCCAAATATCAAGTAACAATTTGCTGGGCAAATTGTAAAGAAAACCTCAAGAGTCAAGACGAAAACAGTCTTTTCAGACACAAAAATGGAATAGATCCCGCAAAAATTGCCGCACAAAAACCCATCGCAAAAAAAAAACATAGAAAAGGACACGAATAAAAGTTGACAAAAGTACCTTGGATGCTGTTGATGGAAGAAATCCTGTAGCAGTTGATATGGTAAATATCTCATTGTTTACATGGTTTCATACATCCCAGGTGGTGATCGCCGGATATTTCCCATCTTTCCAGCCTGTGAAAAGAGCAAAAAGCCGTTCAGCCGCCAAGGGTTGCAAAGCCACACTCTGACGTGCCAACTTGGCTTTCCGTCGTACCGTGTCCCACTTGGCACGCACATTGCCTAGGCTAATGTTCCAACAGAAATTGCAACAAATTGAAAGGCGTTTATGTAGGTGGTAAAATGCTCAGTAAAATGATTGTTCCAACTTTTTGGTGCGTGCGTGAGGTGAACATTCTGCGGAATCAATACAGTATTTCAAAAGTGAATCATGCACTTTTACACCCTCACATGCTATTTCAAGCTTCTGTACAGATCTATGTCTGGATTTCTGGTACAGTACTTCACCAGGCACCCGGCATTGACTGCACCGGGTTACTGAAGATCCACATGTGGATCTCACGTCGCACCCATCCAATTTCTTCCAAAGGATCTGAAGCTTTACCACCCTGCGAGGCTGGTTGGGTTGATCCCTCCACGTTTTTTCCAACGAAAAATCATCCTTGGAAACAGGCCGAATGCAGGTCCTGGATGTTGGATTAAAAGGTCGGTTCAAGTGATCAGATTTTTTGGCCTCAAGATGCCTCAAGTGCTTGGAAGCTTGGAACAAAAAGCTAGAAGCCTTCCCTCTTCCACCAGCAAGAGGGGAAAAAACGAACGAACAAACAAACAAACAAACAAACAAACAAACAAACAAACAAACCAACCAACAAACAAACAAACAAACCAAAACGCTTCATTTTGAGAAGCTTTAGATCATTTTTCATTTGGCATTTGCTTTTTGTTGGGAAGGTAAATCGTAAATACCTTTACCTTTCAACTGTCTTCCCCCCAAAGTGAGACCCATGACCCCACCTGACTAGATCCATGGTCTACCCCTTCCGCATCACTTCGTCCACTGGCGTCCACCACATGAACCAAACTGTCCGCATCACATAAGTCGTTGAGGAAGCTGTTTCCACGACCACGGCCCAGGTATGCACCTTGTCCCAGCAGTTGAAAGAGTTCTCCCTGACATTTACAAATCCCCATTCTCTTTTAGAATGGAAGCTTGGACCATAGGAACTTGTGGTGAATTGCTGAAACCCTCAAATTATGCATGCCAAAATGGGTGCCATTTCATGCACCCATTAAACATTCCCAACTCGAGGAACAAAAATATACAGCGAGGAATGATACACTGGTGAGGTTATCTGAGGTTGTCTGTTCATCCCTTGCTGTGAAAAGTGGTCGATATCTGTAGCCCACAGGATTCTACAGGGACATCTTGATCTAGAGAAATGCATCCGCAAACATCCATATAGGAGACCACATGTGTACCCTGTCTTGATGTACAACTGCACAAGTATTCGATCGGCTTTCTGCTGCATGATGGCCAATGAAGGGAATTGATGTAGATGAAGCAAACAAATTGTTGGGCACACAAATCCAATAGAGTTAATATAAAAGTACTTAACAGTGGCAAAGGAATGTGCTGGATACAAGGCATGCCGGGCATACCCAAACGTGCAAAAGCAAGCATCAGTAATCCAACATCATCCAACCACAACACACAGTTGGTGTATGCACAAAATCCTGTACCATATGGTCAGTGACTTCTCCGATATATGGGATTTCTTAGGTCCCAATTGTGCGGGACTTTGTCCATCAATCATGTCCAAGTCTTATTGGATATGTCGCATATCTGTATCATCTAAAAACACCATGTTTGGGGTACCTCGACTTCAGCCAGCACAAGCCCAGCCAATCGTAATTTTGCTGATGACCTAGTGAAAGCCTAGTTCACAAACCCTACTTCTGGGGTAGTGACAGGTTACAGACAAATTCTATGATGCCTGCGTTAGGGAATCTCACCCTCACCCCGAAAGGTAGGCAAGGGCGGCCGCCTGGCACCAGTCCGGCCACATCCTTCACCAAGAGTGGGAAGCGCCGCCGACCCTGATCTGCTCGACCATGTTCCGGCTCACACTCGGCCTGAGCACACCGCCGAGATGGGATCAAACTGCACTGCCAAACGCAGTATCCGCTGCAACAATACCAGGTCCTGCTGTAAAGGGACAATTTCATATTCCCCCTTTTGTCACATAAAAATTGTGCATCCTTAACACTTAACATCCTTTTTCATCTGGCCATGATTTGAGGTAATACCATAGACACAACTTTGGCCACCACCCAACCCACAGTCAGAACTTTTGCGAAGTGCTGAGGTAGTGCTTCACCAGCATGCCTTCCAGCTGGTTTATAGTCCAATCCTTTTGCACCACCTTCCACCGCATATGGGTGGGTGGGTGAGGATTTTCGAATTGGAACAACCTTAGGTGGTGGATGCTTGAGCCAAAATGGCACAAGTCAAGCCATCCACCACCAAAACAAAAGTGTCCTACAGAAAACTCGTGCCAACGTTTTCTTACACGACACAACTTTGGCCACCACCCAACCCACAGTCAGAACTTTTGCGAAGTGCTGAGGTAGTGCTTCACCAGCATGCCTTCCAGCTGGTTTATAGTCCAATCCTTTTGCACCACCTTCCACCTCACTGCTTTGCGCAAAAGGTTTGGCACTTCTGGCAACTGACTATCGCCATCTCCTTGTCAAAGACGAAGTTGTTGCCGTAGTAGTGCCACCCGCACATTGTTCTCCAGGATGCCGTGGGTGATGCTGCAACCTTGGCCATGTTGAGGTGCACGACCTTGGTCCTCAAGCTGAGCACTTTGGTTGGCAATGTTCCTTCTTGTTGGGCTTCTAGGTTTTGCCACATCTCCGCTGCTTTCTCCAACTCTTCGCCATGAGTTGCAGTCATTCTTTTGAGTACTTTCACTTCTTCTTTCAACTTCGAGGTCCAAGCCTTGTACTCCTCGAACTCCGCCAAGTTTACATTGCCACCTTCTATTTCGGCAGTTTTGTCCATCGTTTGCCTTGCAACATTCGCTGGCATGGTCTCCAAAGCTTCTTCCGCGTAGAGGAGGATCGCTGTCGATTTCCATCGCCCAAGATGGGCAACTTGAGACACCGACCATCCCTCACGGATATACTTCAAAGCTCCCGTCCTCCTTGCCGAGTGGCCCGTGAGGTATGGCCCTAGATAGGCCCTCCACGTGTTGACCACTGCGTACTTGCTTGGGGACTTCTTGTCCTTCTTCAGGGCCAGCATCGAACCAGTGCCATTGAAGTTCTCCACCAACGTCACCAGCTTGTACGAGACCGAGAAGGGGCATTCTCTTTCACAGGCGGCTCCCGTGCATAAGCACTGCAAAGTCCGCTTCACACCCTTTGCTTCCGGGTCCATTTTGCTGGTGTTGATGGTGATGGTCACTTTCTTCCTGGTGTGGTCGAAAAAGACATCCTTCGTGTCCATGCACACCAGCTCTAACTCTCGCAGCATCCATGTCATGGAGAGGAACAACTCGACCCCAAACTTCACCAAAGCAGCTGTCTTGCCCCAGTTGGGTTTGAGGGGCTTTTCTCTTTGGTGTAGTTCAACTTCCGGCGCTTTCTTGCTCGGCCCCTTTCCTCTGGTTAGGGCCCTTTTGCATTGCTTGAAGCACCTGTCCAGTTGCTCGTTCCAACCATGGCCACCTTCGACGTGAAGTAGTTTCGCTTCAATCAGGTACCCGTCGCCCGCCGTGTATCCTCCTTCTTTCAAAGAGGATGCAAAGTTGAGCAACAGGTCTACGTCCAAAGGCATGGCTCGTCCTTCACCTGCTAGTTCTTCCAGTATCTTCAACGTGGTCTTCCTCTTGGCGTCTTTGGAGTGTTTGGAGGAGTTCGCATCGAAGAACTTCACGATGGGTGGAGTTTTGTACTGCTTTGCTTTGAGAGACCTTGCCACTGCCAAGGCCCGTTCCAGCTTGTCCTTAGGCTTCGTCCCACCCTTGACCTTCACAAGCGCTGGTGTCTCCTTTCTCTGGTTGAAAGGGGACAAGGGGAATCTCCATGTACTGGGTGTATCGTTCGGTGTTCTCTTGGGTGACCACCACGCTCCAGCGATGAGTGCTCTAAGTTTGGAACCCGCTTGCCCCGCAAAACCCCTCCTTGGTGGTGTTCTGCTCCTGCTCCTGTCATTCTCACCAACTTGTAGTTCTTCTTCTCCATCAGTTCGAGATTCACCCATGTCCCTTGGGTCAGCTTCTCCTTTTTCTCCCTTTTCCTTCTTCCTTCTTTCCATGTCAGCCCATTCCTCTGCTGTTGGCAGAGGGTAGTTGCCTGGTACTCCTCCGAATCCAAGACGACTATTTCCTAGTAGCGCCTCCGAATAAGGCTCGCTAAACCACCTCTCATTGGGGTCTCCCGCGAGCAAGAAGTAGGATAGGCCGGATCTAGCGCTCGTTGACGCTTGACCCATTCCATGCCAGCGTCCGCCCTGGTCACCACCTCCGGAGGTAAAGGATGCCGCCAGCGGTGGCAACAGCAAAGGATCCTCACCACTACCCAAAGGTTCAAAAGCAGCCCCGTTGAGAACATCCATAGATACGCGGTCTGCAGCCATGAGAGTGAGGGATCGCTGTCGCCACTGGTCAGCTGGAGTGCGGTCATTTTGAGCCGGATTTTCTGAGTTATCAATCTCATGAGTGTTCGGTCCTTGCAAACAGGTGACGAAGCTTTCCTTAAGCAAACGTACTTTGTGAGACTAGTGACAAAACTTCCTTACAGCAAACATGAAAACAGACGAAAATCACTCACCCAAGTTTGACTCCGACTCAAAACAGAGAACCTTGACTGTTTCGAAAGCTTGTTGGCGAGACTGCACTGTGCTGCCTCGTCTTTTTCAAACTCACTGTATTGCATCCCACAGGGTTGATCCACCAGTCGCCTCCTTAACACCCCACAAGGATGCAGCCTCCTTGGGCGTTGGCAACCGGTAGAAACCAGCTACGGGGCCCTCCTCCTTCTTGATCTCCACGTCTTGTAGTTCACGGGGTACAGGTGTTGTCTTCCATGTACTTGGTCTCGACAGATAATCTGGTTCCACGTTGGCTTTTCCCGGGATGTGGATGGCCCTGAAACCATCCATTCCAGACTCTTCCAAACATAGTCCAAGCTCTGCCCCCAAGAAATTGAGTCCCGGGCTGTTGCTTTTGCCTGCCAGTTTCTGTGAGACAGCCAAAGCAGCCGTTGAATCTGCTTGGACGATGATTTCCACCTTGTAGCCCCTGAACTTGTTGAGCCACCTGCGAAGCGCCACCAACATTGCCAGAGTCTCCAGCACCGCTTGTGACGCTGATGTCATGTACTCCACCAACAGGTCCTCCGTGGTGCTTTTGGTGACCACACACGAGAAAGCTTCCACTAGCCTTCCGTTGATGGCAAGGATCCCCCCTAAACCCTCAGGGGAAGCATCCGTCATGAGACGAACTTCCACCGTGGTTTTAGGCCTGAGATCAATCCTTCTGGTGGGCCTCTCATTAGCCACTGCTAGGAATTCAATCATCCATAGCCTGGCCAACTCCAGCATCTTCACTGCAAAGAGTCCTTTGCGGTCTCTTTTTCCTTGATTTTCCTTCTCCGCTTCCTCCCTCAAGGTTTGGGTCAAAACTGCATAGAGCACAGCTGTGACCCATCGCACTCTCGGCAAGACGCCGGCCAACCACGCTGCCTTACCAGCAGCCTGCCTAAGTTCCTTGACTGGGGCGTAGCCTTTGTTTTCCCAACTCTTCAGAAGTTGGCCCATTTCCTGCAAAAATCTTTCCGGTAAAGAGAGGACCAAGGTGTCTTCATCTACCAAGGTGAATTTCACGCCTATCCAGTCCACCGACTTGGACCTGCATCCTTTGCCCAGGGAAAGTTTTGCACCCAGGGCCAACATAGTCATCAAGATGCCCGCTAAAGTCGTAGACCTCTTCCTCAACGACCCTTGCAACATCCAAAGGCTATCGTCTAAATAGACCTGGTGTCCTCCCTTTTCCAAAGTCACTATCCCTGCCAACATCCTCGCTACCAAGGCGGCAAAGCGGGAGTATAGCAGGGGTGCGACTTTGAAGCCAAACAACAGCGCTTGGAACTGGTAGATGACATTGTCCTCGATGCCTGGGGTGAGGCAATGTTTCCTTTCTTCTTCTGCTATCGGCAGCACAGTGAAAGCATCGCTGATGTCTATGACGACTAGCTCGGTCGCCCAAGTTGGGTCCTTCTTCTCCGTGATGTTCTCCTTCTCCCTGATGGACCTCATCATACGGGTTGCGTCAACTGGCCTGGGCAAGGTCAGTTTTTCTGGCAATGTACTTTTGCCATTGCCCCCGCTCCGACGCAGATCGATGATGACCCGTCTCTTCACTTCGCCTGACTCCTTGACCTTCACGATCAAACCGAGGCGACTCACCGTGCCGCCTTTCAGCAACTCCTTGTTCTCCTCCCTGTCCAACTTCTTCATGTAGTTAAGCTTGTGGTACCGCTCTATCTCCACCTTGGCATCGCTGATGGCATCCTCGAAGCTGACGTAGTTTTTCACGTCCTTCTCCAACGCAGCATCTGAGTCCCAAGTGCTGACATAGGTCTTCTCCTGCTCATCCATGCTGGGGAAGATCTCGCACGTCTCAATGGGAAGTTCAATCCCCAATGGTGCTCCTTCGACCAACCATCTTGGTACTGCTGTTTCTGGATCTCCTGAAACCTTGACCCACTTCTCCAGCAATTCCGTGTCGATCGGTGTCTTGTACTCGTCCTTCCCTTTGAGTGTGACGCTGGTGGCCTCAGTGAGTTCCAAGATCCTCCTGAGTTCGGAGTTCCATTCTCTCACCAGCCCTTCATCTGCTTTGCATTGCGTCGTGCCGTAGTTCTCCGCAATCTCCAAGGCGCTGGGTCTTCTGGATACAAAAGTTTCCCAGGCCCTCCATATCTTCTGCCCCATGCTTTGCACTGTGGGTAGCCCAATCGCTGCTTTATGTGGATCTCTCATCCCACCCACATATATCAAAGCTTTCGGCATCTCTGTTTTCTTCGGATTGTCTTGCATCATCCCGAACCTGCCAATCCCTTCCTTCCACACTAGTCCAGAGGTACTCGAAGAACTGGATCTCGTGGCTCCTCTCTTGTACTCTTCGGTCTCCCGTATGGTTTTTGTTCTTTCTTCAGCCGCCTCGGTCTCTTCTTCCAATCTCCTTCTTTTGTCTTGCAGTTTGTCAATGCTGCCTTTGACGATCTTGGTCCTTGCCTCCCAAAACTCAGACCTGGCAATTCGCAGGAAGTGCTTTGCGGCTAGTCGACCGTACTCCTGACAAAAGCTCTTGGGGTACTCCGCCGACTTCTTCGACTTCTCTTTCCCAAAGATTGGTTCATGTGGCCTGTCTCCACATGGACAATTTCTCCTCAAAGTTTGTAGTCCTTGAAGTGTTCCTCCGATTAGTTGTGGTTTGAAATGGCGGGACCCTAGCTCTATGTTTTCTTCATACCCGCAAGTATGGAAGAAAGCAGACTGCCACTCTTCGATGTCCTCCAGGAGTTGCACCATTTCCGGCATGTGCCACGCTGACACATGTTCAGCATGTTTACTCGGAGGAGGGTTTTCTAGAGTAGCAAAGCTGGGGACCTTGACTTCTGCATCTGCCTCCGTGATGGCTCGGACCATGTTCGCCGATCTCGCCATCAGCAACGTCCCGATGTCACACTCTTGTTTCTTGGCCGGCGTCAAGTCTTCAAAACCATAAGGGTGTGATTTCGACCTGAGCGGACCCGGCATGTTGGCCAACGCAGCTTCGAAAAGGTATTGCAGGGGAAGCCTGCGTGAAAACCATCCACTCGGCCCTGACGGGCATAGTCTAGGTGATTGAGGTACGGCTCTGAGGCAGTGAGATCATCACCAAGTTCGATGTCAATGGATTCAGTGTGGACTGTGAGTCCTAACTTTTCACTTTCTTCCTTCACGGCTTTCGACAAGTTGTCCACCCTCCCGGAGAAATGGTGGATAAAGAGGAAAGTCCTTTCTTCCAAAAACTCTTCAAAGGTGACGAAGTTCCCTCCATAGTGAATCTTGCCCGGCTTCGGATCTTCATCATCTGGTGGGTCTTCTCCCGCATGAAGTTTTCTCTTTGTGCTTCTTCGATCATCCAAGTTCTTCCTCACACCAGACCTGTCTGGCGCTTCCTTCTCTTTGTCCTCCTTTCTTTTCTCTGTTTCCTGCTTTTCTTCTCCACGCCTTCGCCCCATGTAGAAGATGAACCTGAAGATGTTCACGTCCTGCTCTGTTTCTGCGGGCACTCCTTCGACGGGTGGCCAGGGGATTTGCATATAGTGCAGCGATGTAGTCGTGGAATTTTCCCTTTGCAACTTTCGCCGGGTGCCAGCCCTCCGCACAAGCCATTCCCGTTGTTCCAGGCGTAGCACTCCTCCTCTTGATTGCCACCCTTTCCTTTGGAGCCTTTTCCATCGCCACCCTTTCCGTTTGGCTTCTTGTTGTTCCTCCAGGCTTCCAACTCTTCTCTGTCTGCTCTCATTCTTTTCTTCCTTGCCTCCCGTCTCACTTTGTTCGTTTTCTTCTTCGGGTTGTCTGCCAAGTTCGCAGCGTCCTCCTGTTCTCCTTGTAGTGCATGACGTCCACCACGTAGTGAGATGTTGGCTTCCTCTTCCATCGGTGTGAGAGGTCTTCCATGACATCCTCTGGCTGTCCAGGTGACCGCTGGGAGGTAGACCTGCTCGTTCCAGAAATCTTTGTCCTTCAAGACCCTTGCCCAAACCATATCCCATGGCCTGTCTTGATTCCATCCTGGAGGCGGCTGTCCTCCAAGATCGATTTCCATTCTCATCCGGGCAAGTGTCTTGTTCATGAACTCGCCACGCCCACGGTCGTCTGCTGCTGCCACCAACCCCCAACAATTTGGGAACTGGCGGTTCAGTTTCTCTATGTGAGCTTCCCATTGCATCAGGTTGCTTAAGCTGATGACCCCCGTCATGATGAAAGTAGTCCTCATCACGCGGAAGCTGGCTTGCCAATGTCCAAAATTCTCCGGTCCCGGCACCATCTTTGACAGAAAACTTCCGTCCTCCTGCAAAAGGAATGACTGATACTTCTGTGCTCGAAGGTGCCTTTTGGCAAACGGCACGAACACACTGAAGTCGCAGTAAGGTGGCTGCCTCAGCACCTGTACCTTTTTCACCACCGCACTGATTTGTTCGATGGAGGGATCTTCGGAGTCCGCCGGTAATCCTCCAACTTTTTCCACATACTTCGCGTAGTAGAGAGCTTTGTTGGCCTCTGATTCTATGACGAATTCGCTCTCGTCCCCCTGTTCTAGGACGCTTGCAAATTTCATCTTCCTTTCCGGTGTAGAAGAGCTCGTCAAGGTTGTAGTTCCACCACTGGTAGTTGTCGATGCCAATGGTTCTGCCCAAGGGTCTGGATCTCTCCACACCTCCGCTGACAAACCCATAGCCAAGTGGTTCAGCCTGTGGCAGGCTCTGAACACCAGCCCCAGTTGGATCGCCTCGATTGCGGTGATCCGCCTGCCTGTAGAACTCCGAATCGATTGCAAGGCATCCCCCACAACCGTAGCTGGCATGTTGGCCACCAGTCGCACATCTTGCCCTGGGTCTCCCACTGCTTGACAGAACGAAGCCCAAAGCGGTCCAGCAACACCAAAATGCTGCAAAACCCCATCTATGGACGCGACGTGAGGAGGTGGCCACATGAGACATTTTCGAATTGGAACAACCTTAGGTGGTGGATGCTTGAGCCAAAATGGCACAAGTCAAGCCATCCACCACCAAAACAAAAGTGTCCTACAGAAAACTCGTGCCAACGTTTTCTTACACTGAATGGGAAAAGAGAAAGGAGGGCTTCATCGCTTGATGTTCACCAGCACCAGCACCAGCACCACCACCAGCACCACCAGCAACAACAACAACAACAACAACAACAACAACAACAACAACAACAACAACAACAACAACAACAACCACAAGACAATGTCATCGCTTTGTGTCATTTGGGAGAGACATCACGAGATGTTTTGTTTTGGCTCAAGATTGGAGTCTTAAAAGAGTCTCGGTTTCACGGAATGATGAAGATTGCGACCGTGCTAGCTCTGTTGCCAATTTTGGCCAAGGGTCAAGGTAATACGACTACCACAACCACCGAAACCACAACCACATTCCCGGTGTGCCCAGAGCATGGGGAGCCAAAATGGTTTCAACCCGCCACCAGCACTTCCAGTGACTTCAATGTCCCAGCTTTGATACCATCCGCAGGAGCAATGGACCCAGATGGAAAGATGTGGGTCTATGGGGGGAAGGATGATTTGGACACAGAGTATGCTTGGCCATTTTTCAACCATTTGTACTATCTTGACACCAAAGCACGTGCATGGCACCTTGTGCGCCCGCACACAGACAACGCACCAGGCAGAGATGGCGCTTCCATGGTGATCGTTGATGGAAACCCGTGGATTTTCGGTTGAACCACAACCACAACCACAACCACCAACCACAAGCCACAAGCCACCAACCACAAGCCACAAGCCACAAGCCACAAGCCACCAACCACAACCACAACCAATCAACAACAACCAATCAACAACAACCAACAGCCAACAATCCACAACCAACAACCAGCAGACAACAGCCAAGAACGAGAACAAGCAAGCAAGAAACAAGCAACAAGACTGTGCTGCGCATCTTTTGGCTCTCTCACCATGTTTCGACTGTCCACATTCTCAACCTTGCCAGCTCCCAAATCCATGAACCCATCCTGACCACTCCAGCCATTTTGACTCCCCACTCAACCTTTTCCAAAGCACCTGACACTGAAGGGCTACTGATGGACATGGAGCTGCAAACCATCCAGGTTCAACGTTTGGGTCGATGGTTGTAAATGGATGTGGTGCCATAGCAGCTTCCTTCTCACTCCGCGTGGCTGCGTTGAACAAGGTTGACTTCCCTGTGTGCCGGTGAGGGGTGGGTGAGCGGTGCTTATAGGTGATCGTTCTGGAAAAATTTGAATGAAGACCCAGTACAGCAATGCAAACATCGAATATATTCAATCAATTTCAAGAATAATACTATATGACTAGATGATAATCCATAGGTGTACAAATATTTTGTATACTAAATTCTAGGAATATCCACAGTAAATCTATACATTGGGTCCTGCTCCAGCAGCCACGATTTCAATTTGAGTTCTTTGGGGACTGTTGTAGTGACATTAAACAATGGACAATGATGGATTAATGCCAGTGAAGGCTAGAACGAAATCTACCACCCCGTTGTTGACTGCTTAGATGGGATGCAATGACAACCCTACCACTTCCCATGTCGGTTCTCACCTGCAGATGGCTTCCCTACCAATCCAACGGTAAAGGTCCAAGGCTTCCCATAGCCTTAGGGTTCCAGGTGCAACCCTCTGGTAGGAGAAAAAATCATTGAAGCCACCGGTTGGTAACCAGATTTCTGTAGACTCAGAACTCTTTAAGACTTTAAGAGGTGAATTGAGAGGTGAATTGTGAATTGGGAAGTTCTTGACCTTCAGAAATGTAGCACAATACTAAATTGAATAGTCTTGTCACGTCCCCAACCAATGGGACTGTCGCCAGCCAAGCGGCTACCGGCACCGCATTGACGTGCTAAGGCAGCGCTCTTCTCGACTTTGTCAGGTAGAAGTTGGGAGGCTCTCCTGAGGGACAACGTGGCCCAGTGGCCTCAATCAGAGGCCAACCCGCCAACTCATCCTGCCGCCGTGTATCTTTTCAGCTTCCAATAGCAAGGTCTCGTCAACTTCACAGTCCTCCGTGAGCCACCACGCAGCTACAGCTTCATCATCCTGGAAATGGCATGCAGCATGCAACATCTGACAACACAACATTCACTAGTGGGACCATCCTAAAACGTTGCTTCATGTTGCTTCCTGTTGCTATGAATTGAAGCTGGAAAACCACACAAAAGATAAATAAAAAAAAATCGTCCTCTGATGGATTCCCCTGACTCTCAGCTGCATCTCCACCATCTCTCAGCTGTCCCTGGTGTTCTTCAATCCATTGCTGCGCTGCCTGCACTGGAACTACAAAAGCTATACAGTCTAGAGGTGTTTAACATTATTGAACCGTAGACTTATATGAATTTGATGGAATTTCTAGTGGTTCCACCCTATCACCCAAGGAAATTTCCGTTCTCACAATGATCTGGTTTGGCACCGTTTTGTCGCAGGATCCATTGATGACACCAGATATCTATAGCACCAAATATCTAGCGATCTTCACCATGGCCTGTACCATGGCCATCACACTCGGAAAGCCCATAGGTTCACGCGCTTCTTCGACCACCTCTATCAGCTCTCGCCGATGCACTTGAAGGCTGAGACTCTCCTCAAAAGGCACTGAACAATCACTGGCAGACTCCAAGAACTCTCCGAAACATTGGAAAGAAAATCAAGAAGGCATTGGCCAAAAAGCAAACGAGGAAACAGTTCAAACTCGAGGGTCTTGGGTATCTACTGTATGTTGATGTATATGATGTATGTTACATGTTCTAATGCTGTTCCGCTACTGCTCCCTTCCCTTCACTTCGATGATTCAAGCTTCCGTGTCCAGGTCACACACGCACGGCGCTTGAGGATACCTCAGGAGCAACAAGAGAACAAACTTCAAATTGCTTTGGTGCCATTTTGATGATCATCCTCTTTGTACTACATCTCACAATAGAAAGGAGCCATTTTTAACGGGGCAGGAAGATATAGATAGGATACACCCCCGCCAATCTGCAAGCCCTCAGTCCCCCAATTTCTCCATCAGATCAACTCAAAAATATATTGGTCTCATCCCAAGCACAAAGGTGGAAACAGAAAACGTAGTGCAGTACTTGGATCATCATCCACCGGCAGCTTGATGGACAAGCGTACTGGAAATGTAGGTTTGAAAATGATCAACTCCTGCCACAGTTGCTGCTTCACCCAGAAGTTTGGTCTCGGATGGCATTGATTCTGGTTCAGACCTCTCCAAAAGATTCAAAAAGATCATCCCGGTTATTTTGCGATTGCTTTTCTATAACATTTGCATCAAGTGCGAAGCCCAAACATGATGATATCATCAAATGCAAGCCCTTGCCAACTGTAACCCACCACTTCTCCTCTGAAAACATGGCTATCAGCGTTTCGACTTCATCCTTCTGATCTTGATTGATTCTTGCTTCCTGTTCCTAAGCGCTGCCCGCTATCATTTAACATCAGTGTCACCAACAACGACCGCAACTTGGGCGAAAGTCTCAATCCTTGTGAAAGTCTCAGCCAGGGTGGTGTCAGACTACGGATCTAGGAAGGTTTGGACAAGGCTCAATCTCCTCTGTAGTTGCTTCCTCCAGTGGCAAGAAGTCATCTCTACATCTCTCTAGAAATGATGCCACTTCTCGCACATCTTCGGCCCGTTGCGGGACTACGTGGCCACCTTCATGTTCCTTATATATCACGAATGGAAAATCGCCAGACGATTCTGGAGTTTCAAAATGGCATTCAGGTAAAAACAACAACCTTTTCATGTAGGTGCAGTATCTGGTCATTCGTTGGTAATCAGCTTCCCTGAGACACACAGGTCGAATTGGTGTGTTACCATTAATTGACCCATCACCGAAATCGTCCAAAACAGAACCCCAAACATACAGAATTGATAAATGATAACTCAAGCTGGGATTCTTATGATCACGCTTTCGTGAAAGACTTCAACCAAAAACTAATAGTCCTTAATTATATAATTCTTTTTTGACTGGCAAGGGTGTGTGGCGGGATGTCCAGCAATTACATTTCAAAGTCATGTTCCTCACCCTGCACCTTCCACTCATTTGAGCATGCTTCGATCCATTCTGCGTCTGAGAAGGCCTGGGCGCAACGTTTGCTCTCTCCGATGGGCACTACAGTGTCCTGTCGGCTGAATCAACGATCAGATCAAAGATCAACGGATCGGATTCGGTATCTCTCGTTTTAAACGACAGGCATACGGAAATTATGTCCCTAGCTTGGGGCAGTTTGGGGCGGGTGTATGGAAATCCTATTAGTGAAATTTGGATTTTTCAAAGGCACATAGATGGAAAATCCACCAGTTTTCCCGGAAGGGTGGCCTTCCAACTCCCATTTGCTAACAGCCAGGCCGTTTCATAAGCAAAACCTCTCTCCCATGCGTAAAAAGTCTCTCCGGCCTTCTCCGGCTCAATCTGCGCTATCACAATATATCACAATCATCACAGCTTGATGTATCAACAATGCATTCCTAAACTGTGTTTTTCATTGATGGCTATTCGGCTATTCCATCCTGCCCCTATTCATTCTGATCCCCAAGTGATTTCAAGGTTTTGGCGCTAGTTTCCAAGACAGCTTTTGGATGCTTTTGGTGGGTAAAAGTCGTTTGGGACAAAGCACCCGAATCTGTTGTCCTTGCCTTAGCAATGCAAAGGGATTTCAAAATAACACTTTCAAGACGTTCCAAGTGAGGTACAAATGTTCATTGCAACTTGGGATTCGGGGCACAGCGACAAACCTCATCAAAGTTGACAACCTGCAAACTTCTATGATGGAGACCCGTACTAACAATCAAACAGGTTCGTGTTCTCTGGTAACTCTACTGAACTAAGACAGCAATGGAAACTCCACCCTTTGAATGATACTTTCAATGAACATGGGAACTCGCAAACTTCCAAATTGTTCATGCAAAAAATAGCCCAAAAAAAAAAGAGTCATCTGAATTTCCCCTCCTTGGAGGAAGCGAAATGCAAAGATCGGATCTTGCTGGAAGTCATCCCCTCCAGCGCCGGGGCTGCCACCACAATGCAGAAACGCAGCACTTTCCAAGGCCTCAGGTCTGCCGGTAGCCGAAAGTTTCCAAGTTTTGGAGGAGATGAAGCCTAGGGGTAGTATATAATGGATTTAAACAGAACATGCCAGAGAATAAGTCACACCCAAAAAGAAAAGTGCCAAATGAATCGAATGTAGGCAAGGAACTTCCCAGTTCCTACCTTCGTTTTGACAAAAAAAGACTTTGGGAAACCATTCTGAAGTCAGGAGGATTCTGGGACCTCTTTAAGTCTGGCTCAGTTGGGGAAGCATATCATATCATCCGCGGCTCACTACCTCACCTCACTACCACTGCTTAGATTGCGTCGAGGCGCGAAAGCACATCCTCCGCCTGCGGCAGGGATGGTCAGTCGGGGACACAACCCGGGCCCGGGAAGAGCATACAATTCGAGCATGAATTCTATTGAAATGAGCTCCATCATGAAACAACTTGAAATGACTGCAACAATCATAACATGATACATGCGTAAAATAAATCCATGTTTGAAAGGATGGCCCATTTTCACACTTTGAAAAAGTGAGATCTGATGATTAATTCATGCCATTCATGGCTGAGCTTGAAGCAGTCCTTTGCCAAATTGCCTCAAAGCTGAATGAAAACACGCCGACAACCAACAAAAATCTGCCAAAGGCCCCATCATCTGCGATGTGTTCACCATTTGTTCTCTTGGCCATTTGAAAACTTCAACCCCAAAAAACAAATCTCTAAACTAAACACAGTATGTTTTTTGGTGCCTTTGTGGGTTTGTCACCTTTTCCTACCCTTCGCGCCTGCGCCAAGTGACAAACCAATTGGGCTGCCATGCCACCTTCAGAGAAACCCAAGACCCCATCGAAGGGTCCTTGCTGCATCAAGGTGGTCATCAAGACCTCGACCGGTCCAACCGTTATCTTCCATGATCGATCCGTCCGTGGTGGATGTTCCCCTCAGAGGCTTCAACTCTCCATTCTTCAATCGTTTTAAACAAAATCACCCACTAAAACCGGGGTGGAGCTCTAACATCATTGAAATTCTCCGGTAAGTCGGCAAATTTGGAACAGACAATGGGTGAGGAAAACCTGTTTAAACAAGTTCAACGATGGGGTGAAATATAGGTGGTGGTGAAGGTTGGGGCTTTACCATTCTTGCAATTTGAAATAAATGGCTTAAAAATGATAATACTGTATATAAAGATAAATAAAGATCTTTATATATAAACATGTCCCACAGATTGTTAGGCGTCAGCCTTTCCCTGCCTTCCCGCAACACCATCCAACAACCCAATGTCACCCCATGCGCCTCCTGCACTTGTACAGATTCAGTGGATCTGGTTTCACCCTCTGCCCACCATCCTTTCCTCGAAAGGGGAAGTATCAATCCAAAACTTCCACGGGTTACCCACATCCTTCACTTAAGACTTTACTGTATCACTTCACGCGGAAGTTCCGCTAAGCAACAACTATAGAAAAAAATAAAGTTGTTTTGCAAGTGCTAAATTTTTAAATTCAAGAAAAAAATCGAGAGCGAAGTGACCCTACGTCGTTTCGGGGGGGCGTAAAGGGTGTTCTAGACGCATTGCCTTGTACTCATCGCCATGTGCGACAGAGGCAATTCGATAGGAACATAAGAATTACATAACAATGATCATTCACGAAAGCCTCCCTCAGTGGCTGGCAATTGGGTGTCAAAAGTGGGAACCACCTCGGGAATCTTTAGAATGTCAGACGCCCAGCCCTCCTCACTCTCGATGGAAAGGCCGGAAACCAATCAGACTTTGGGGCCTACCTGGTAGCCTTGATGCCTCTACACCTGATGACATCAACCACAACAAGGGAAGACAACGGATGATGCTGATGAATAATGCAGGACGGGGTTAAAAAGGGAAGGAACCAAGAATTGGACTGATGGTAAGACTATTCACCCTTTTAGATGTTGGAATCAAAATGGAGACTTAACTATAGTTTTTTGGGCATCTGCCCAAGAAAAACCCATCAACCTTCACAAACTTTGCTCCAGCATCGTATTCACTCGTTCTTCGTGTTGCAATGGGAGATCCACTGGGCCATCGATGAACCTCGCGTAGTAAAACATGGATGTGAAGAGCGTGTCTCCTCCCATCACCTTTCTCTAGCACTTTCTTGCTCATTTCTTTCAATTCCAAAACCAATCGAAATATTCATGCAGCACTCTTGCACTGGACTTTCTCTTTGGAAAAATTCTTTGATTTCAAATTTTTACCTTAACATCAACATCTTCAACAAAAATCTCATGGCATCAACAAGGAACACAAAGTCTGCAAAGTGGGCCGATTTCTGCCGCAGCCGTTCCAGCTTTGTTTCGAAGGTTGCCGCTGTTTGACACCGACCATGCAAGCATAAGATCCGCAACTTGGGGCGGAGCTGTGTGGCCATGCGGCACCAAGCAACACATGTGACAGGAAATGGATCGGTAGAAACTCATCCCAAAAGTAATCAAAAGTATGGGTTGCTGATCATAGAGTGGGTTGTAAGATGAGTTGCCCTTACCCCACCTTCAAATGTAAACTCTGAAGTTTTGCATCTACAAGGGCAAGACATAGAGAACAATACAGAGTTTCCGAAATGTTGAAGTCTTTGGTGGATTTCCCACTGACCGACTCAAAGTCCCAGCTGAGTTTCACTTGGGAAGGGCCTCAAGGATCAATGAGATTTTGTGGTATCTCCCAGGATTTGAGGTTCGATTGCATCTATCTATTTAATTTTAACTTGAAGCACAAGAGAAAAATGGCTGGTGGAAAAAATGCCCTACATGTGTAAAATGTAAAATCATGTAAATTTGTTGCGATCTGGCAACTGAGATGGAGAAAGATTGCGGGGATGACATCAACAGCTGGAGAAAATTGTGTTTTGAGACGGAGGTCAGTTGCGGAATGATGTGCATTTCCTTCCCGAGGCATCCTAAGGATTGCCTGACCACTGCCGACATGTGAATTAATATGCCTTCCAAAAGAAATCCAAAGCTAGATGATGCAATTGCTAATCGAAGTGCAAACATATTCCTTCAAACGATTCAAATGCATGGTATGTAACTTTATCTACTTGATCTATATACCTCGTACTTCTCTGATAGCATTCGGAGAACACGGCTTTGAGCAGCAATTTCTAAAGGAACTAATTGCAAAGGAAAAACGGTCACATGGAGTGGCCTCACCTCGATTTCACTCCACCTTATCACTTTGCGAAAGCCGTCTCAATAGATTCATACACCTGATGATGAGGTGGTAACATTGCCATCATGCAACTGCCCAACATGACCCATGATGGCAATACCTGCACCCTGCACCTTTTTCGACCGCGTGGGGCTCTCACTCCGACTCTTGGATGATCGCGGGGAGTATCGATCGTATCGATCGTCCCTGGCTGCATCAAACTTGTGCTCCATCCCAGAGAGGTACTCCTTGGCCAAGGCGAGTAGCCAAGTCAACAAAACAAAATGGATCAGGATTTGAGATCAAAATCCTTGGATCTTCGAGTTGAGATATGATGGTTTTGTGATCCCAAGGGGTTTTATGGCACCCCCCCAAAAACGAATGAAACCTAGGACCCTGAAAAAAACAAAAAAACATGGGAGAAACATCAGGAAGCGTTCAAAAATGAAAACGAAACACCATGACACCATACTGTAGTGACACCACAAATTGAAAGCAGCCTATGTCTAAAATTTTAGCCTTTTAACTTTTTAGGCACCAAATCTTCGCAACTCAGCCCACCTGTAGGGAAGTGAGCAATTTCTGTTTCTGCTGCTCTGACTGCAGAAGTTGTTGTTTGGTCTTGCGCAGCTCTTGACTCAAGGATGCCTCAAGAAAGGTCAGTGATTCATTTCTTCCTTTCACCAGCTCCAAGTTTTTGGATAACGGAATTGTCTTGTAAAACTTCCATCATGTTGAAGTTCTCCCTTAAGGCCTTGACATTGGTTCATCTGATATAATGACGAAATTTTCACGGCCCAAAAATCCCAAACAGGACTGGAAAACCCGTGATGTCAGGGGCCTCATCAGATCATGTGGGTTTCCGAGGGTTTTGCTGTTTAGAATGGACTGCAACGATATTTTGTGGGCACTTGAAGAATGGATTCCTAAACCTTGCCAAGGCCTTGGACTTGGTGATATTGACATGTAAAACTAGGATACCTAGGGATGACTAGATCAACTGCTTGGCCGTATTTTGTGAATCCACCTGAATCAGCAGAATCTCCTCCCCCCCAAAAAAAACTCAGTGCCTGCACAGCATCTTTCTTGGCAGCTTGGGCTAAAATTTCTTCGTTTTGAAGTCGTAGCGCTTGCAGTTCAGCTTCCCGGTCCTGCGGAGCGAGCCGCAGCACGGAATCTTCACCTCCCACCCAGTCATTTGGGGGGTGTCATTCTGGAGTGTTTCTTTTTCTCAGCCCTCACGTTTAGACATTTTTGCTGGTTCTTGGATGGGATTTGGGATTTATGATTTTCACTCTTTATTTCTACATGGACCGGTCTGAAACCATTTTTGGCACACCGCGACGTCCTGAAATTGTTGCTTCGCAGTTGCTTCAAGACCTTAGCAGCTAGGCGCGCACTACGGCATACAACGGCATGGAGGTTTGATCCCATTTTGCCAACTGTTGGATGATGAGTTGCAAAACAGAAAAGTTGCAAAACGGAACCTCTGGAATCTGTGTGAAAATAGAAATTCCCCCCCAATATTTTGCCCTAGTCGGCTTCTGCATTGCTACCAAAAAACCTGACAGCAAAATGCCCCCTGCCCCTGCAACTTGCAGTCATGAGACGTTTGGCAGTGACCAACTGGGCCTTTTGCTCAACTTCAAGCCTTGATTTTGAGACGTTCAATTCCCTCAACCTACGGATCTATGTGAGACAAAAAAACACGGCCTTACTTTCCATTAAATACTGCTTGTTGAATAGGGATCTTTATGATAATCCCTGTATAACAGGGTATCTGATACAACCCCCTACTGTATACTGTACACCCTAAACTTTCGCATTGCTCATTTCAAGGACCAACCTTCTAACAAACTCTTTTCACGTCATTGATCTTGTGAGACCTGGATACATGGGGGCATGGAGTCTCAAAGAAAGAACCTTCGGACAGGAGGTTCGTTAACCTAACACGTCTGTGACGTGAAATGTGCAAGCTGTATCTCATAATACAGTGGTACGTACGTCCATGTATGTCTGGGGTATGACCAACCCAATCACAGGTAACTGATGAGTACCTAGGCCTACCAGTCCTCATGCTCGTCTTCTGCGTTCTGCCATACCAGTTCGAAGTAAGCATGTCTTCGGAGCATCACATGCATGACTCGTACGATCACCATGCTTGCCAACTGACTTGCATGGCTACGGCTGCGTGTTGCAGTCGAAACATCCAATCCAGAAAGATATCTCCCAGGGTTGAAAGTGTGTGGATCTCATAAGCGTCCAATCAAATGGCATAGGTGAAACAAGTATCATGCATGAAAGATTTAATCTCAAATCAATGTTATCAAGCTTCATCCAAGTGAATATACCACTAATCACTAAACACATCTACTCACTCACACATCATGGCCAGTGTGATTCTTTTTTGCCGGACTCCTACAGTTGATTCATCAGACCTAAGAGAGCCTAACTGTTCTGGGGGTGATTCCATGTGATTTCTAGCTGTTAAGCAGTGTTTTGTATCAAATTACCAAGGGATTTTGTGATTTTGTTGTGGTGAGAAAGTCAACAAAAGGCCCTTTTCAAGCTCTATGTTCACATGTTCTCTCTGCCATCCAAGAAACTGTGAGACATTGGCCTCCTCAGTGATGCGGATGGTTGCACCAGATGGTTCCCAACTTTACATATTTTTCGCGGGCGATGAAAACTTGACTTCCACAACACACACCAATCCTGGATAAGTACTCAGAAAACCCGAATGCTGTGATGCTTTAACATCGCAATCGCAGATGTACATCCAAAATGTTCATCAACTTTCCCAATAGATCTACAGATACCAAGCGCAAGAAAAAGTCAACCAGTGGCTTGTTCAGGGGTTGATTATGTGGCTGATATTGATGCTACATGATGCTCCCAAGTATCTTTGTCTTAAAGCTTAAAACCTCAAATCCATTCCAAAGACTTGGACTCAAATATGCCGGACCCACTCATAGGTATGTTTTGAATTGTTTTCTTGGTTCTCTCTAGTGAATCTAGTGTTCATGTTACTGTATAAAACAAGGACATCGTTGCACATCTCTTCTGGGACTGTTCTTGTTTGAACGCCACTGTGGTGTTGGTTGGTCGCTGGATCTTCTAACCCAAGAGTCTTGGAGCTTTGGTTGCAAATGTGAGAGGTACGTTCAAAGTCTTACTGTACTATGCCCTAGCCTATTCAAACGTACTTTCAATCAGGTTTTCCAACAATAGCACCTTCCGACCATGTCATCAACACTTCCATTTGTTCATCCCCCCTTACTTTCGAAGCTCCTTAGCTATTCTGCCCCGTGCCTCTCCAAACAACTTATAGATACCTCCAAAAAAAAAGCTTTTAAAGGGGTGAAGTCTGCTCTAGGTGACATAATGAACATTCTTACTTTCGTCTATCAATCATTGAGTAACAGAACTAGTGATGCTCATTCCTTGCCAAGGCTCTCGTTCCTTCAGCTTTCTGCAACTGGCACGTGAAGCAGCCAATTGCTCACTCAAGGCCTGCTCGCGCTCTCGCAGGCGACGTACCTCCTGCAAGGCCAAGTTTCAAGTCTCACAAGGGAACCAATTCAAGTCGTCCTGGACTTCCATTCAAAATATAATCAAATATATGATATATCAAGTTGAACCCGTTTCCAGCGATGATCTATTGACAAAATAAGAAAGTGCAAGGGAGCAAGCCACCACTTTTTCATGTCACAGCTTTTTTTAAAGGTCGCAGGCAAGAGTAGCTTTCAAGTAACTGTACATCTGCGATGTTCTTCACAATGCGTTTTTTTCATTTGAAATACAAAACCTCACGGGTTCAAATTAATTCCTTGACAGCCTCTTCCACTTCCTTGAGGGAATGTTTCATCAAGATGCTGAGCTTTCCTATCACCATGGGCGCACCATTGGCAAAAGCCTGTGTAAAACGCTCCGTGACGGTGTCCTCATCGAAACCCAGCAGGAACATCCCATTGATCCACAAAATCACGTCACCGGCATGTAGATCTTTCTGTCCAGGTCTCCGATCTACTTGGTCCACAGCATAGCCCAGCTTCACCCACCGCAGCTCCAGGCCCGCCCCAGAACCGATCTCCACAGAAAGGTAGCCTTTCCGTAGGGAATCTAAAACAACCGTGTCTGACTCCTCATCCTCAGAATCTACCGGCAACAAACGGTATTTATCGCCTCCCAAAGCTTCCAAGGGAAGGGTCTCCTCAAAATCATCTTCCAGGTGTTTGATACGAATTCCTGCATCTGTAACGTTTAACACCTTGGCGATGTAGGTCCCTTGCCATTTACCCACCAAGACCTGGACCGAGACCTTTTGTCCAGGAAGTTCCGCCTTAGCTGTTTTCAACTTCAAATCTTGCAGGATGATCTCCCATTTTGATTCGATCTCTTTCAGAGTCTTCACCTTGTTTTGTTCACACCATTCCATGACATCTTCCAAATATCCCTCTAGATCCTTCTCTTCCAGCCATTCTTCCAAACCTGAAATCTTGCCAACTATACCGGCACCGGAGTCATGAACCTCTGGAGCATCTGTATGATCGACTTGCAGCTCATGCTCAATGTCATGCCAGTTCTCCTGCACCTCTTCCAGCAAAACGGCACCATTTTCTTCACACCAGCGAATCACTTGATCCCACTGGCCTTCCCATCCAATCTCTTTCAACCACTGACGTAGCCCAGGAATCTCAGCACTGCATGCAGAGGCAGTCATCTTTGGAACTGCCGCACATTCATCTTTAAAGTATGTTTCGATTTCCCCTTTGCTGTATATCCCCTTATACTTCTGCAGCATCTCCTGCAATGTCTGCGTCTTACCATCATATGGATCGTTGCGTCGCTCCATGGCAGCTTGGGTAAACAACAAATTGGTGCTGGTCTACAGGGCGAAATCTCTGTGGGTGAGTCAAGCAATGTACTCAAGCAGTTTTTTGTAGAAAAATATCAGTTGTAAGACTGGTGTACTGTAGAGAAATATTACGTGCAGGAAAAAAGGCTCAGCACGTGCTTGCGCCATTGTATGAAATTCGGCTCGGGTCTGCCAATGGCAACACAAGGCGTACAAGAATGGTAGACTTTTTGCAAACCCCAAAGCACAAGTCAAACCACCCCCATGAAACATCTATAAAGATCGCTCCAAACTAAGCACCAAGTCGTTCCATGCGAACCGTTCCACACACGAAACACCC
Source organism: Breviolum minutum Mf 1.05b.01 (assembly GCA_000507305.1). NCBI lineage: Eukaryota > Dinophyceae > Suessiales > Symbiodiniaceae > Breviolum > Breviolum minutum. Next base: position 158,564 of record DF239551.1, read on the forward strand.
GCACTCATCATTGACTTCTGATCCTATCTGACAAGAGCTAGTTGCCCTGCAGGAGGTGCCATACTAATCCTACTGGCACTGCATTGCAACAAGCTCATGGACTCACCAATCAAACCATCATTGAAAAAAACAACTTATATAAAACCAGTCTCAACAAACATGCACCAACATGTTACAGTGCCTCTAATACAAGTTTGACCCCAAGCTACCACTTTTACTAAGATCCCGAGATCCCCTCCCACAACTCCAGAACCATATTCAAGACTAATTGCTGGGATCCCAATGGCAGAAAAACTGAAAAAATACTTGAAAATTATCAAAAATCCTTTCTCCATCTTTCAGCCTCCTACCGCACCTGTTCTTCATTCAACAAGGCTTTAGCGAGCTCTTGTTGTTCATGCAAAGCCAAGGATCCGCTGGGTGCGGATCCGTGTGGGTGCCCTGCGGCTGGCGTTTGGAAGGTAGGTTTTCAGATGTTTAACCATATGTTTTCCATGAATTCCCATGGTCATTCTTGCAAAAATGCCAGTACTACCATTTGGTTTAAGGTCACACCCAAAAAAATCCCTGTTTTTTTTTCGGTGGAAACCCGAAAAAACCCACACCTTTGCTTCGTTGAAGCTCATCCACCTCTCAGGCCCCGATATGAAGGATCTTTCAACCACTTTCATGGCCTTTTTTTTTAAGGCTGTTTATTTAAAAACCATTCCCAAGGAGGACAGATTGTCAAAGATAAACGCACAATAACGTGTATTTATATAAATATATATTTATATATACGATGACTTACAATTGACAATCAATATTACAACAAATTGTTTAAAAAAACACAGCTAACATCACTGGCCTACCTGTTGTGCAAGGCGTTTGCACTCCACATCACAGCCCCATACAGCTGCCAGTGCGTTCATGGCAGCTTCGGCCAAGCGCAACAGGGCAGGGTTGACATGTGGCGTCAACTGTGGTGGCAAAGGCCACGGTTGGTGACGTGCCACTGATGCAACCAGCTCCTTTCAATGTCATTTTCATCAAGGAGCAAAAGGCAAAAGAGATGCATTGGGGCGGGGAGAAGCGTTGAATAGGTCGAGAACTCTTTCTTGATGCACCAATGTGCATGTTTTTTTTCAGCCCTTCCATTTAGAGCTCAACTTCCAAATGATTGGCAGGTGTTGGAGAAATCCATGTAAATTCTGGATAGCTGCAAAGTTCTTTTGTGCAAAATGGACCATCTCAAGTCCACCCCTTGGAGTCCTCTGACCACCGCTCCCAGCTCAAGCAAAAGACCTCCTGTGAGCAACTGCTGAGGCCAAGTTTCTGAGAGTTGCATAGACTTCTCTCTTTTCCAAACAGGATATTTCGAATACACCTCCAAAGTTTCATTTGGCTGAAAATGTTGGTCTCCGAATGATCCGAATGCATCTGTGATGGCCTTTTGGTTTCAGTCAATTGGGTTTCATCTTCACTGAAGTGAACGTAGATTTCGCCTTGTTCATCGTCCTCATCACGGCTGCATGTGGAATATGTTCGTCAAAAATCATACCACCGGTCCTCTACACTAGAACAATATGTATATAATCTCTCTCTCTCTCCAGCGCCCTCAATCCATGTCCCTATATATATTTATATATTTGATGAAGTGTCTGCGCATGCGTTTTGTACGTAACAATACGTGCATGTGCATGTGCTTTGTTATATGTACGTGGGAATTACACCATCTACTTTTAATTTATCAAGTAGCATCTGAATGTCACCATCCATGTCACCTCCAGATCTGCCGCTTCAGCAGCTGACTGTTGTCGCATTTGCTTTGGTGGCATCGAGGAATATTCAGCTCCACACGGTCGATGGCGTTGTATATTTTTGATTTCGTTTTTTGAATTTTCACAAAAAGGGCCTGGCCTGTTGACTTGTTGATGTTCAATAGTTTTGATATGTTTTGATTGATGATGTTTGTTTTGTTGGAACGATTGAAACCCCTCCCGGCACGTTTAAGAAATGCATGTGGGTGGGGTTGTTAACATATTTTATCACTGCGTCTGTCCTCCATTATGGTTCAGGCTTGAAGTTGCTCCAATCTTGCAAGCAGCTAAGCTAGGCAAGAAATCATCAGGGCCACAGGCTATGGGAAATGAGAGAGTGAGGATCAATGTCAAACGGTGGTTGCACAGTTCACCTCCGCATTCATAAGGGACCCATAAGTAGGGGCTGTTTCCTTGAGTTTATTCCATTTTATAAGGCTTCAAACATATACTGCATATACTTCTGAGAGTACACCAATCGTAATCAGAGTGTCTGCCTATCAATGGTCCATATGGTCCATATGTGCTTAGAAAGGGGGTCCCCGTTCTCCATTTGTGAATCTCAATGCCCTTTTTTTTTCACGGCGCAAAAGGAAATTTCCAAAAGGAAGCTGCCCTTGCTCCATCGCCACACTCCCTCACATTCTTGAGTCAAAATGGTGATTGAATCAAACCTGGCAAACATCGGGACGACATACTAAAGAAAGAACCATGTTGGACTTCCTTTGTGATGAATTGGATGGCGGATGGCTATGTACAGCCGTTCGCAAGTCGCCAAAAATCACAACAAGCATATTGAGGGAAAGCGTAGCTTTCAACTGCTACACATCGGGTGAAACCTGTCGAGGCCGAGGCCGAGGCCGAGGCCGGAACCTACCGCTCAGTGGCAAGTCCAACTGCCATTTCAGCGTCGTGCTGCGTGTGCGGATCATCTTTTGCCTTTTGTAGCCTTCGCTTGTGCAGCCTTGGCTGCCCGAAAATACGCTGGTACACATGCATGCGAACAAATCATGTATTTTCATGTATCTTCATCATTGCTTTATCTAGAATGAGATCTATTGAGGTTTTCTAGTCATGCAGGAGTTTCTTGTATCTAGCCCCTCTATCTGTCCATCTGTCCATCGGTCTATCTATCTGCCTCAATGCCTATCTCTCTATCTTTTTGAGTCTATTCTATTCTGTACTAGTTCTTCCCTGTTCTGAATAAATTCCATTCTATTCCAATATTCTCTTCTATTTTGACTTTCCAACTTCACACCTCTTCCACTCCTGAATCTGACGATCTCATCCCACTTGTGACCGCCCAAGGTGCTTGGAGCGTTCGTGCTTTTGCTTCACTTCATCCGACTCAAAGTATCGGTTGCCTCCATGGATGGATGATCGGATGAGGTAAGTCTTGTCGCTGATTGAGTCAAAGTCATGTTTGATAAAATGGCCCATAAACATCGGTTTAAACTTGAAAAACATGTCCATGATGTAAGGATGATATATCAAAGTAACATGAAATTATAAAATAAATTGATGTATTGTTTATAATCAGATATAATCAGATATAATCAGATATAATCAGATATAATCTGCAAAAGTGGAAACCCATAAAATTTCCGAAGATCGAAGCTTGAAATTTGACTTCGTTTCATCTGCCAAGATGCAAGCGATGCAATAGAATTGACCCATGCCAGGCCTCAGGTGTCACAACTGATCTATCAACTTTTCATCATCCTTCAAATCAAACGGGACTGCCTAACTAAGACTTAGACAATATCATATATATGTGTATATATGTACAAACAAATATATTCTTTATACATATATGTGTATATTTAAATATATGTACATGTATATATACATATTTGTGTGTATATTGGAATGATTATATGCAATATTTTTTGGCGCCCATTTTATATATTTATATACCTGATGTGTGTGTGTGTGTTGTATTTATCGCTGTATCCCTCTCGCTTCTCGCACGATGCCGGTGGAATACCATGGATAGTGAAAATGAGAAGGGGACCCAACATGACCCAACCACTAAAAAATGAACCAACGGCATCTAACGGCTATTGTTTGAAATGCGTGCATGGGGGGATAATTTCGTATGTAAGCATGTCCCCCTCTCTCTGTCGGGCATGGCTCCTCACCGTTTGCATGTCTAAACCCGTCTACGGCTCATACACATATACAGTATCACCTATTCCCACAACCGCCAGAACCAAAGGCATTGTCAACTACGGGCTTGGCCAATTGAATTGGTGATGAAAGGAGTTAAGGCTTCATACCACTAGTCACAAGCCAGCTGCAAGACTGAAGCAACGCGATGCACCATTGATATCCAAAAACCATCGACAATAATAGTTGACAAGAACAGTTGTTGGATGATTGTTACATGATCAATGAAATTGCAAGAACACGACCGGCCACAAGTGACATGATGCGCATATGCTGTCTTGGCGTTCTAGAGTCAAATGCTTCGAGCCAAGCAACAGATCCTCATCTCGAGGCATGGTTCCAGGCTGAAAATGTTGCGGTGTCTGGGCCAGGTGCAACTTTTGAGCTTTATACACGGGGGGGCTTGGACCAGGGTGGCATGCAAAGATGATTGCATCAACAAGGCCGGAGTTTCTTGCAATCAACGCAGTCTTAGTAAACTGCCATGAGCTTCAAAATGATTCAAAATGTTGCTTCGGAAGCAGCTGCTAAATCCCTTGATCTCAGTTTCTGATATCCTAAGTCCAGCGTACAAAGACCACGAAGAATGAGTTATTCCTCCTTTCAAGTTTCTGAGGCATGATATGATGTGATGGCATAACGTGCAGCTGGTAGAAGAAAAAAAACATTGGAAAACAACGGCCGGGGACATTTTAACGAATCATTTCAACAAATTCCCCTGTAAAACTTGGGACATGCCAACTTGTATGATTGAAAATCATCCCTCCCAACTTTGTGTTTCACTTATGACAATGGAGTTGGTGTTCCCAAATTAATTTGGTGTTCCCAAATCAATTTTTGGTGCCCATTGCTTTGTGCGCCTTTAGATCTTCATGTACTTGGTCGATGTCTTTATTCCTCCGCTTCTTGGCAATGACTGAAGGCCTTGGGGCTGATGAAACATCCAGCGGGTGACAAATGACTTCGAACATGGAAGCAACATTCATCAGGCAGTTCAAGGTCTCAAAAGAATTGCCATGAACTGCCACACAATTCATGGTGGAACTCGATTTGTGCCACCCAGTAATGGAAGCAACATCACTTATTAGCATATGCATTGCTGAAGGTAGAATCGAGCAGATGAACCCCCAACGACTCATCCAATAACAGTCACATTGCCTGGTTTTCTTGTTCTGGTTCTTGTGCTTTTTGCCAGTGTGCTTGTTCCCGCGCATAGCGGCCTTGGGTCGGATAAATTTGCTCGGTCACATCGTGCTATGTATACCACGTCAATCATGTCAGATCAAATTGATGTCATTCACACCCTAACAAACATAGTAGCTGACAATATACCATGCCAAAGCATTCTCTTTGAGGAGGAAGGGGAATATATGTTTTTCAAGTACATGTTCACATGGCTGGAAGCCGGTTTCAAGTTGAAGCCGTGTATGCATGCTTATAAGTCCATTCAAGGCATCAAATGCCACCTGCAGAACACGCAGAGCCTCATCCTTCTACCGCACCTAGTTATATAGGTGTTGGAACCTTTTAAGATGAAACCTAGATTACCCCTTATCACGCTCACATCTCCATCTACCCCATTGTTAAAGTATGTCAAAGCCAACTGTTCAGTAAAGCCATCTATCATAATGAAACCAAATCCCATGGACCGTGGACTTGTGCCTGAAAAGGGGGAGTCTGATCTGCTCCCAAACGAGCTAAAAGTGGCTTGGAGCCGGAAAGCTGCCATGAAAGGAGATGTGAGGAGTTGATTTACAAAAACTAATTTGCATGGCTTACTCTTTTACTTCAAGCATCCCTCTGCAATTCAAAGAGGTTTCGGTCGGCACAATGGAAAAAAAAACTCTTCGTTAGAAAGGAAGTGAAAAACAGCACTGGCTGCCAACACAGTTGACCTCTGTCTCAGCCTCAAGACCTTATCACTCAGTGCCTCCCATGGCCAATTCCAAATCCAAAAACGCCTGGAAATGGTTGGTAGCAAAATGGTGGTGTTTTTCCGAAAAGCACGGAGTTTGATAAGATCATCTCAAAAATCTTTCCTCAAAATCGTGCCATTTTTCTTCGCCTCGATCTTCATGGCTTCATTTGGGGAAATGTGAGGTTTCGGTTCTGCAATCGTCCGGTGGTGATGTTGTTCGTTGCTGCCAAAAACCCACCGAAACGCCACAAAACTGCCCAGACTCTGGTGGTCGAGTGCCTTTAGCACTGATGGTATGTACAGAATATCGCTGCTCACAAAGATGCTACTGCCTGCCAAGCAAAAATAAAAGACAATGATTTGATTTTGTATGATGTTGTATCCTCCTGAAAAAATGCAACCTATAGATTGCTTTCGATAGTGGGCCCGAGCCATCCCATTCCGTAGATGACAGTTATTATCTTTGCAGTAACCAAAGTAACAAAGTGACCAAGCAAACATTTCACTGGATCACACCGACAACAGAAAATCAGCTCACACGCAGCGAAATTCAATGGACAGCCGGCATCGCTATTCCTGCTATTCCGAATGGCTAACCATCACATCCTCTTCAGTTCAGAAAGTATGAATTCGCACATGTTGCAATAGATTCATCAACACCCATCACCCCCTTCCAAAGATCCAAGTGCACTTCCCATGGCAAAATGACAAGAATCTCCATCACCCTAGGTGACCTAAAATCCCCACAATTTCCCATCACTCCCATCACTCGCAAAACAGCTTCACCTGGGAATCTTGTTGGGAAAGGCCGCAGCCAACAAATCCGCAGCCAGGGCTGGCCTGGCACAGGCCAGTCACTTGCGAAAAGTGTTGTACCAGTTATGCCCATGCTCAGAGGTAAAAATCCGAGTCCTATACCCACCATTCAACAAGCAACAGGGCTGGGGGGGATTGCACCCTCCCATTCTGATGTATCTGGAGACTAAACTCAGAAGGTTCCTTTTATCTGCTTAAAATTCCTCCGCTCCAACCTCTTCGCTCGCAAATCTCTGAAAGCCTTCCAGCAGGTGCTGACAACCATTGCCAATTATTTTTGGATCTGTCATGCAAGAATACACAGGGGTTAAGGTTGATGGAGAATTTCACTTATGTCCAAAGATGAGCAAACTCTCGCGTACTTAGTGGTTCCATCTTGCGTACTGCAATTTACGGCAATCTGTGCAATGTACTGTAGTGTTGAGTCATGGTGAGTCATGCTGTCTAGCGCTGTATTTTTTGCATAGTGCTGCGCCTTGTGCTAAAATGATATTTTGTTGGGCGTGGTGTTGCATAGTCATATATAACCTTTTTCAAGCCTTCTCGACAGTTTCCAAAAAACAAGAGTATGCTGCTCTGGGGATGCATTTTGAACAGCGCATCTTTGGCAAAAGTCGCTCTAGAAAATTCGCCTCTGTTTGTTGAACCTCTCGCACATTGGCGCTGGAGGTCACAATGATGGACAAACAGTCACCTGCCACAGCGGCATGATGGCTGGAAACACCCAGGGGTGCAGGATACGGTACCTCATTTGATCTTAGGATGATAACGAGTGCATCTAGGAAACTTTCCGGACAAAAAAATCGGGGCGAAAGTTAGCTTCAGAAGTCTTGAACACATGTCAAGCTATAGTTATAGGATGTGGTAGGAAAGTCTAGGACATAACTCTGGCAGAGGTACAGGTCATGTCACATGTCTAGTCTCTGCGAGTCTTCGGCATTTCCTGCTACATTGTGTCAGATAATTTCTGCACTTGGATGCACAGGGGTTGGACGCAAACCAACCCTCCACTTGTCAAAGCATATCTGATTGTAACAAGCGTGCCTTTGACTTGTAGCAAGTGCAACCAAACTCTTCAGAATGCTCATTACTGGTGTCAGCTAATTCCAACCTACAGTTTCTCTACATACTGTATGATGTAAGGTGCATCAAATAATTTAAGATGTACAATATCTATACAAATATGTACATATACTTAAATATGCACCTGCATATATATATAGTATATATATATATATGTATATTAACTCCCAAACAAAAAAAATCTGGTTTGACCTTACCTCGCTGCAGCTCTTGGGTAAAGAGAAGAACCCTCCCATTCAAATCATTCAAGTCAGCGTCAACCAACATGTTTGGCTGGTATTAGGCCTGCAGGTCCTTCTCCAAGTATCATGTTTTGTCTTTTTTCACTTCTATCATTGTTTAATCGTTGGAGGCAGAATGCACCTGTATACATATCATATCATATCAAATCATATCTTACATATTTTGCAATTGTGTATAAAAAAATATAAACAAAGGCTGTTTAGTAAAAACGGTTGCTGTCCTTTTTTCGTTTTTGAATTCTTTGGACATCTACATGTCCAGCCACAAGGCAACCGAACGCTTCAAGGTTTCGATGCCGATATGCTCTGCAAGCATCAGCCTGCAGTAGCTCATTGAAAGGGTACCCTCCAGAAAAATTAACATATCCCACCTGGGGAAAAGGAAAATCATCTTCAAATATGCCATTTTTGGGGGGAGATGTTAGTTTCCTGGAGGGTATCGAAATTAACTCTGAATTCCAATGCCATGAATATCATTGAAATTTTCAAACGTAGGCAACACCCGAATGTCACGTTCTGCTTAAATACTCCTTACATACATTTGGGCAATCAACTGTCCAGAAACAGTCCGTAATGAAGATCTATCAGGGACCACTGCGCCGCTATGAAACCAGTCAAGACTATTGTGGCGACTCTTACTGGGCGGACGATCATCCGAATATGTTTTTTTGTGCGGGCGGGGGAAGGGAGCGCTGGCAGATTTGTATACGTGTGTAAATATGCGCTCAGAATATGCAACCGATCATGAGGTTTGCATCAAACCATCTGGTGAGGTGCAGTTGAAGTACCACCGTCCAAAGTATCGCTCCGTTGCACTGATTGCCTAATGTCCGTATCTACTAATATATACGCAGTGCGTCATCGTATATGGGACATTCCATTTCCAACTTACAACAAAACCATACAAAACCAATCGACATTGAGCAAAACAAGATGGTGGAAAATAGCCACTTGATGCACAATGGCAACATCATCAACATCCACCTTGTGATGGCCCGTGTCACATGAAGATCCCCATCTCCCCATCTCCCCATCCATCTTCCCCGGAAATGGTCACCTATCTGCGGAAGTCTCTAGCTTCAAATTTGAAGCAACTGCCGCGACACAAATCTCAACCAGGCCCTGTCAAACAGTCAGATCTAAAAGTTTCACCAAATTTCACCAACCTGGAGCCAGCCAGGTTAAAAATGGAAAGGTCTGAAATACCCACAAAAATTTTATGGGTTTTTTGTTCATGCTCATATATAATAGACCATTGGGGTTGGTGTAGTGCGAGGCCGTTCCAATTCACAGAAACCCCCCAAACAAAGAGTGAGATGAGTGAGATGTGCTTGTTTCTATCTACAACGACGAAGCACAGCCCACAAAATGCAGCAAAAGGATTCTGATATTCTCTGATTATCTGATGGCATGCTGGGTCTGACAGATTCTATGCAAAAAACTTGCAACGACCCCCAAGCACCTTGACCTGGTAACGGTGTGCTGCCTCAAGTGGATGGAGGAATGCCATTGAAATAGAGTCAATGGATGCCGAGTATTCCGCGAAAAGTACGTACGTCAGGAAATGGGAGAAATAATTAGAAGGTATACGGTATATCTATATATATATATATAAATACAGTACATAAAGATATATCCAATTGTATCCATACATTATCCATTTACACACATATCATAATTACTCAGTATACACGCTATAGATATACACAAATATTGCTTTGGCGGAAACACGTGCAGCTAAAGCCCTTCACCTGCAGCAACGCGATGGTGAGCTCATTGTCCCCCAATCCGGCACTAGCCTAGGGGCGATTTGGAATGGCCTCTACTTCTGCAAAGCAAAATCATGGAAATTAATGGGGGGTCATTGCTTCTTTGATTTTCTCTTGCAGGTAGTTTGGTGAGTGGGAGGTGCACAATCTGAAAAGCAAAAAAATCAGACTGGAAAGTCAACATGTAATATGTATGTTTGCTTTTCGGTCGATAGGTCCGTGGTTCATAGTTCAGAATCTGTGGCAATAATACTCGTAGGATTCTGGTGTATGCATACATATGCACCAACGAAAATCATAGTATATACATATGCTATCACATACAGTGATTCATGTGGTGAGTAGGGCGTTTAGCAAACCTTCAGATTGCCGTTGTAACGCGCAATCTGAATTATCCATGATCAAAGCCAGAGCTGTGCTGAGCACCACTTGGGTCACCAAACTACTTTGCCAGTGTACATGTACTCCACCATCTGCTTCACCTTCCAAGAGATGCGAAACATGAAGGCTTCTACAAGGCGAAACTGAAAATTGTCTGTACGAGTAAAATATATGAATTCAACCTGTTTAAAAAAAACATCTACAAATATTTAGAGATATCTTTACACACCCTCGGAGGATGAGCAGTTTTCAAACGTGTTTACAAAACCAAGCTATGCCCTAGCCCTTGCCTAGAATTTCTAGGTAGCTTGGATTGTGGGCCCCTAAACCCAACTCTTAACATGAATTTTGCCCCGACCCCTTTGTTCACTTTTTTTCCGTCCCGGACGCTGGTGGCCCGGCAACCTTTAAGGCGATTTGGCGACGACCCGGCGTTTTGCTGGAGGTTCCACATCCTCAGCATCCTCAGCATCCTCAGCATCGACCGGCTCAGGATCTTCCTCAAGTTGCTCCTCTTCCTCCCCCTCTTCACCCCAAACTGCTGCGCACCTGGAAAACCACAAAAAGCGTGGAAAGTCATGAAGGGCCACACATGTTGGAAACCATCACTGGTATGCCGTTTGACTTGTCCAGACATCCAAGTCAAATCATATTGAATTGGTATTTTAAATCTTGATGTATTTTGTGGTTTGACCTCTGACTTTCAAACCGCAGTGGATTCATGAAATGCAAAACGAATCTTAAACCTTAGTGTAGTTGTGAAATTCCGTGGGAGACAATGGGATATCCCATCCCTCATGTGATTTTTTCTGTGCAAACATGTTTGAACAATACATATCTCCACAAGATGGCGTGGCATTTGAGCACCATATCGCACCAAAGCCAAGCATGCAGTGACAAATTCAATCAAATTCAGGGTACGTCACCTTGCCTCCAATTTTCTACCCCTTCAACATGTTTGGCCTAAGACTTGGCTGCCTTCCAAAAGGCATCTCTTCCAATTCAATTAACCTTCATGTTTTACCCACCTACCATGCCCACCACCTTTTCGGTTTTTTTTCGCAGAAAACGTGTTCACAGAAGTTCCGACCCCAAGGCACTCCAACTTCCAGTCGGCAACCTTCAAAGGTCCAGCGCGCTCTTCGCTGGCGAGCTGCTGAGGATTCTGGAGCCAAACCTTTTCGATTTTTTCCCGTTGAAATCATGGATGTTTTTGTCGGAAATGTTTCTAGCCAAATCCAGTGAAATCTTGGAATATAGCCTTAAATTGGAATTTGACATCTTAGCACCATCCAGGGAATATTTGATCGAAAATTTGTTCACAGCATTATACGTGGAACTGTCGATCTTTTTGGCAAGGTAGGAGATGTCCAAAATAGACTCGGACCATTGTGAGACACTTGTAGGCTTCAAAAGCTGCATGGACAAATGAGCGAGGGCCTGAATAAATGCAGAAAGTAAGAAGCAAATCAAAATGAATAAGTAGACTAAGTAAATTAATAAACAAATTAATGAATACAGTAAACGAACAAATCAATGCATGCATGAATAAATGAGTGAATGAATGAATGAATGAATGCATGGATGAATGGATGGATGGATGGATGGACGGACGGACGGATGCATGCTGCACAGTCATTGATGCATGCATAGTCATGTACCCTACATGCCTACGATGTTGGATTGCTGTTTGGTCGCCACAGTGGGGTTCTTCTTTTAAGAAATCCTCAACATTTTTCCCACCTGCTGTGCTTTGACAAAGGCCTCCGCAACCCCTTTCTCTCCAAACTTCTCAATCAGGAAATCAATATCCTTGAGAACTTGGGAGAAAGACTTCCCTTTGCTCAAACGAAATGCTTGCAACTTCGTGATGTTTTGGTTACGTCATACCGTCAGACTCATAGATACTCATAGTACCTATGCAACTTGTCCCTCCAAACAAAACTTGGAAATGAAAAGCTGATCATCCACACCAAGCATCCATGCGCCCATCTTCATCTATAGCCAACTCTTCAACGCCAAATCCTTCTTCCAGGGTGCCATAGTCTACTGGTACCAGGACCTCATCATCATCGTTGTCCCCAGGAAACGCCAAGGCCCTCAAGGCTTCTTGGCTGATGTCCTCGAGTTGAGACCAGTTGGTGCAGCTTCGGAGAGATGGGATGAGGGCCTACAACTGTAACCAAGCCAAGTACCAATGATAACGGTATATCAATTCCAGTGGATCTCGAAGAATCTCAGGTCAGACCCTGCACCTTCAAATGGACTTTAACTGAAAGGATCTTAAAGGTGCATTAAGGGTATGCACACGTGATCCAAGCATGTATATTATACATTTAGAATATTGCATGCGCATCTAACACCATTTTCATTGCCAGGCTGTTTCTGATTGAACTGCGTCCTGATTGTTCTGCAGCTTCAGCTTCAATAGTAACAAAACCTTCTGCGGCACGAACCAAGGCTGTTCCACAGCTTCCATGGACGCTGTGGGTGTCAGAGACCAAGGACTATGTCTGACCCCTGATCTAAGGTGCAGGGGGTATGGAATCCGATGGAATGCTGTGGAATGTAGGCCTTGGTGAGTGCATCACCTCCTGCATTACCTGCATTGCTTGGGAGCTTCTTGTGATCAAATATCTGTCTGGTTTAGGAGTGTCCAAATACATGTCTTTCCATTTTTTGGGCATCAAGCTGCAACAAATACACTCGAGGTTCTGAAGAATGACCTTCCATGCCATGCACTTCAGCAAAATGTTACCTTCAACTGTCCCACAGTTAAGTGTCAAACATCCATCGAATCCCAACTTGCTGTTCCAAAATGCTTGGACCCAAAACTACCATTTACTGAAGCGTAACATGCCAATTTCCCAATGGTCCCCCGGTTTTCCGTTTCGGAGCACCGCTGTTGCATCGAGGTCTTCAATTTCAACTTCTCGTGTGCTTTGCTCCTGGAACAAAATCCAGCAAAACGTACCTTCCTCGCTTTTACCGAGGAGATCTCCAGCGAGAAAAACGAAAAACCATTTAAGCTATACTATTTGGATATTTTTTTCCGGAAACAAGGGGATTCCAGACCATAAATCAATTCTGATCATCAAACCCTCTTTTGGGAAAAAAAATCCATCTGCAATGGGAAATCAAAGTTCATAAGAAACATAAAGATCAACACATCGATGGGTCCTTCATGCTATGGGACAGCATCGCCTTGAACACAGGAGATCGTGTGGACCTTGTTGTTTTTCAGCTCAAGAGCATCACTCTTGCAATCAGGGCAAATTAGATGTTCACAACCACAAACTGTTAGTGGCACTGGGGTACATCCAAATCGAATCTAGTTTATGTCCTATTATCGGAACGAAACAACTTCTTGAACTGGCAATGCTGTTGCTAACAACATGCAGAACATGGCTGATTCATGTCGTGCTCTCAATCTGAGGTGTCTAGGCCCCTAGGCAACATGAGGCTGTGTACCAGCAGCTTGTCCTCTCCCACCTGGTATGGTAGGAGTGAGATACACTTCATGGCGGTTGTGGTTGCTCAGCTCTGAAAATTACCTTCTAAATGTTAGTCAAATCTTCCGGAAAACTCCCGCCATCTCAATGCTCAATACCGTCGATCCACATAACTTGCATACTTCCCGTTGTATTGGCAGCACCTGTTTTCCTGGGCACTAAGATTATTAAAACGGTGGTGCGTGTGCTGTTGAGGATGTGCAACAAATTCTGCAGCATTTGAGACATCAAGATACATCAAGTGTTTCTGTTTCTCCTATCTCCTTCGACATGTGCCATTTCACAAAAAGCTTTTGATTAGGTCCCAAGAAAAAAAAACAAGGTCTGGAAAGTGTTCCCTTCACACCTTCCCATTAAACGACCAACAGAGAATTGTCTCATTTTTTTTTTGGATACCTTTAACCCTTCTGCCTTCAAACACACATCGCCTTGGTTATCAAGCAACTGCCTGGGAGCTGGTTGCGAAAAATGATGGATAAAACCCTTTCATTTTGGCCAGGTGCAGGGTTTCAAAATCCACTTTCTGTACCATGAAAAGATAAAGAAAAAATTGGGGACTGAAAAAAGAATTGGATTTGGAGAAGGGAACTGTTGAAAAAGTTGGCTAGTCATCAGAGTCATCAAACCACTGAAGCTCATATCCCACAATGTGGTCCAAGCTGAAACTGTGCAAGATTGCTACCTCAGTGACCGAACAAATTATACCCAATGTAGATGGCAAATAGCAAGCAACTATAGCCTGATAGCAGCGTTTTGGATTGTTACATGCATTCATTTACATTTACATAGATGTTACATATGTCAGAATGTGTTTACAGACACACTTTATGAGTATAACGGTATCCATGTGAATATATTGTACGAATGTATAGTTTTATGAGTCGATGTACTTTATCAGTATAGTTAAACTGTTGTACTTTGTTGGTACGGTATAATTAACATATGTTAAAATGTACTACTTCATGAGTTTATGTACACATCACATTATCACAAACATCTTCCACATTTTAACTCGCTTTTTCCACACACACACACACTAAATGAATCTCCAAAGATACGCCAGATCTGAGCTCAGATCCTGGGAAAGACTTCAACCATCCGGTGGTTGGGTTGTGAAAATTCGGGGGTTTTTCAAGGGGAATCCAAAGTTCACAACGGGGAAGTAACATTCCATCAAAAATTGAATGGAACCTTACCAACGTACCCCTAAGGAAGTTACTAGAGCTATTAGAACTCAGGTTTAGGGGTCCGTTCAGTGGGTCCTGCTGGAGATTTCTTGGAAACATCGCTTTTGTTTAGGGAGCTGCACTAATGTTCATTAATATCACTGATTATCAAATTGATCTGTTGAACAGATTGAACCAAAGTGATCAAAGTGAATGAATCTGTTGCCCTTCCAAGTGAACAAGAAACATCATGCTCGAAGAGCCAAAACATCCTTGGAAGCCTTTTGTCAGAATGCATGTATTTTTCTGAAACAAACTGCTGTCAGTACACAGGAATCCTGGGCATTGAGACTGAAACCTTTTTCTCCATAGGATCTCGACATGTCTTAACTTCTTTAGGAGGTCTTATATCAACACTCTTGTCAGACTATCGAGCTTCACCTTGCAAATCCTAATGGGGACTCTAGTTCTAGAGGGCAAGAATTGGATATAAATTGGTGTTAACTGACAAATTATGAACAAATGAATAATACATGAATATGACATAATAAATCATGCTGAAAAGATGATTCAATTTGCCTTGGCAAAACCCACGTCCCCACCGTTGAACCGAAACATCCATCCCCAACGCCACACCTCTAGGCCCGACAAATGTGTGGAGATCCTTTGATCCAGGGGATGTGGTTGTGACCTTGGCCGACCACGGGCGCAAGTAGCAGCCCCCCCCCTTCCCCAAAAGTACAGTAATCCTCGTTATAGTCTTGTAGGATATAACTGATATAACTGCACAACTATAGTATACTATAGTACTATAGCACAATCACGTTGTAGAAAAGTTATGCAATTATGCAGCTATGCTTGTACCTTTTCATGTGCCGGGGGGTGAGGTTGGATTTCATAAATTTTCAATCATTCCATAAGACAATTCAGCTACGAAGGCTCTGTTTGACCTTCCTGTTGCATCTCTTCGGCGTTCTTTGGTCATTGATTTTGGGGGGCGAGAAGTCCATTCAATTCAGCACAAACTGGTGGGGAAAAACTGGAGAACAAATTCGAAGCAAAAAGTCATTATTATTTATAAACTATACTAGTTGGTGGTTTCAACCCAATTGAAAAATATTATATAGTAAAAATGGGAATCTTCCCCAAGTAGGGGTGAAAATAAAAAATGCTTGAAACCACCAGCTAGTATATTGTTTCCATTGATTTCCCTCAACTTTCACACAATTGCGTCCAACACAGAATCGCATTGTCATTGTTCGCACTGAGCCAACCTGGCACGCCCACTGTCATACTGCACCTTGGAACGGCCCAACTTGCACTGGGGGAGGAGGGATATGTTAGAAGCATTTCTCCAACTCCATCCAAAAATACTGTTGCAACTAGTTGAAACTATCTGAAACTCCCTACTTTGGAAAGAACATGACTTAAACTTCCATGCTTTGAGATGTTTCCCCTCCCCCATTTTTTCCTATGAGATATCTTGGGTGTCAATGTTTTCACTGCAAGTCTTCACCCCATCCACTGTGGGCCCTGACTCCACGACGAGGGAATCATTCTCCAACCATCCCTTTGTTGGATCCAAGACTTCTTTCAAGAGGACAAAGCCATCAGCACTTTCCTCAAACATCTTTTGGCCACGTGACACTTTGGGATTCATAATTCATTGCATTTGCTTGGTAGGTTTGTTTGGAATGGAATAACTTAGCACCAGTAGACTTTAAGAAACAAAAGGTTTGCGAATAAGTCATTGAGTTGTAAAAAGTATCCGCAATTATCTATTTGGGTAGATGAGGGATAAGCAGGTGAAAGCTAAATGCCACTCACTTGCGCAATTGAAGTGTTTGCTTGGAATGTGGCACATTTACCACTCCCCTAGAGAAAATTCCAAACACTAAAAGAAACATTGAAATCCCAAATGGGATTGGATGATTCTGAACTGAGTGCAAGTGCTCGGTGATCCGCATAGGGTGCAGGGAACCAGCCTTTCAGACCTCGTGAACGCCATGGATGTATTAGTTGCCCCGTCTTGCGTTTCCATCCTTTTCTTCTGGTGGATCATATTGGTATAGTAAAGAATCAACTGTCCCCCTATATATATTTGCTGTTGGAATATCTAACTTTCCCCCTCGGGGTTGCAGGTGGGTCCTCAACTCCAGGCACAAATCTTTTGCTGAACCCTAGGCAGTCACCCCCTGTAGGGAACACAACCACCCCTGAGTCACAAGGATGGCGTGCAACCAAGTCTTTGGCTACAACTCCCACGCGTGCACACTTTCTGCGCACGCACGCACGCACGCACGCACGCACGCACGCACGCACAAACAAACAAACAAACAAACAAACAAACAAACAAACAAAGATATAGAAATGTGAGGCACTGTGAGTGCCTCACATGAATTCTTGCATTCTGTACCTGCAGTCAGGCACCAAAGATCACCAGGTCGTAGCAGGCACACGCAGATGATGAGTCACCGCTTCCCCTCCAGTGACTAGCTTTGTTAGGCAAGGTAATCACTGGAGGCCTTGCCTCCCTGCATCTCCCTGCTGTACTTTATATGAGATACGGCTGCAGCTTCACAGAATAAAAGATCCACGTCGAAGATCTTCACCAAAAATTGCAAGGTCCAGACACGCAGCACACGCAGCACGCAAAAAGAACTCAAAACTACCCAGTGATTTTGTAAGGTCCCGCCTCCTCTTGAACACTGGGGTAGTTGGGAGTCAACAATGTCCTTTTCGCTTCACATGTGCGAAACGTTTCGCTTTGTGGTGGAATGAACTTAGGTGGGGCCAGTCGAGTGCTGTGTCCACTGTTGAGTTATATATATATATATATATTGAATATCATTTTTGCTTGCATACTAGGTCGATGGCTCCGGTTCATCATTGCTGACAATGCATCCAATGAACTTTCGGTTTCTATGACACGATTTCATTTTGTGTACATGTTTTTGTAGTTTGATCTTTTTTTTTCCATCGCGAAATTTTATCCAATGGAACTTTGGGGATTTCACCATGGAGTTCTGGAGCTCCAAACCTCTTTCGCCGATGCCCAAGGGAGCTTCTGTCGACATCACCACGCTTTTCTCACGGAACCTGGGTAAGACAGGAGTCGATCTTAAATGCTGTTTTGTAGGTGAGGACGACTTGTCGTGACCCTTCGCCTCCTTCTTCAAATGTCGTGTATTTGTGTTGATGCACTCATATGTGTGTGTGTATTTAACAGTATATATAAATATATCTCTCTCTCTCGAGCGAGTATAAGTATATACGGTGTATAATGATGTGTAATGTAACATTATACACCGTATAATACATATATGTATACATATATATGCTGTACATATTTGAGACTAACTTGCACAAACAAGAGAGGCACAAAAAAAGGCATAAAAAAATGGATGAAGTGGAGGCTGTCAATTCTGCCAGATTCAGGAAAGTGTGACTTGAGGATAATTCATGCAACAAGTTTGGCTCAAAGTTCAGAGAACTTCAAAAACTGGACCATCTCGGAGATTTCGGCTTCGTAAACTTCGCCAGATGGAAGTCCTTCCCACCTGAATAGACATTTCAATAGCTTCCGTGTAGCACTGGTCGCTGGGTTACCTCAACCGTTGGTTCCAGAGTTTCAGCTCAAAGCTTACTGCCACCTGAGAGTGGCGGGCAGCATTGCTCAAGGCACAGCCATGGTTCCCCTTAAAATTCCCTAGAGGTCAAAGATTGTATCAAACCTCCTTATTAGCATAAGATGTTCGCAAGGCTGCAGGTGCATGTTGAAAAGATAGATGTACTTCACACACTTCGATCAATGGAATCCTTGCTTCGAGATTTATACCACAACAATCAAGCCGCAATGCTACTCAACAGTGATGAATCTTCTTTTGATGCATGATGAAATTTACATCTCCATCCAGCAGTTTCATAAAACTGCATCAGCACACGAAAAGGCTGTTGATCTTAAACTCCTTCGGCATTGCCGTGAAACAAATTAAAACCAGAAGATGCAGCCATCCTTCCAAAGGAAGCGTGCATTAGGGACGTCTCAACGTCTCCGATGCGCTGTCACCCTGAGGTCCTGGCAATGTCCATCCCACGATCTACACCTCTCTGGCTAAGAAGGGACGCCAAAAACAAGAGACCCACAGAAACAAGGCTGAAACACGAAGAATTTGTCCATCGCTTTTCCTCCCTGTTTGGTGCAAGTGAGGCGTTGAGTGGGACGAGAAAACAACAAAATTGTTTCTGCCACCATCATAGCATACAAATCCATACAGGCAAGTTGCCCCGTCGGATCTGCTTGTTCACTTGGTCCCGTTATTGCATCGTGTTTCCCACGCAGTCGGAATATATATGAATATATAGAGTATCACCGAGACACCTCTCTGACGGAATCGAGTTCGATCACATTTTACTTTTGGGTCCTTCGCCTCTGCTCTTCACAGGTCTCATAAGTAGAATTGTGACACCCACCGAGATTGAATGGAATGGCAAATCCTCAACATCAACTCCACCTTTGGTACAATTTTAGCAGGCAACTAGGACATCTTACTCATTGCTGTACACCAGATCACAACTATTTTATCTCCGTGAAATTTTCAGTTTGAGCAGGCATACTACTTCCTACTCTAGGAGCAATGAAATTGATTCCTAGTTTCGTAGCCCGCCACATGTCCATATCCCTATTTCTTGGGGCTCCCAAACGTTCCACTGCCACACCCAGCATGGAATGAGCTTGCACCGACATATCACGGCCAAGGCTCCAGCCTCAACCAGACATACGGAGACTCAGAGACTCCACGTGGGACGGGCCGCCGGGCCGCCGGGCCAATGCTGATGCGAAAGCTGTAGGGTCCTGCCTTCAGCACCTCAAAAATATCAAAGAGATTGTTTTCGCTCTGCGGGATGGTGAATTTGAGGGATGTGACATTTTTCAGGTTTGCAAAAAGTATAGCCTGTAAATATGGACGTAAGCAGAGGTATATTTAGATAGATAGAGATAAATACATACTGTTGATATACGGACCCGGTTTCGGCATGTCATTTCACATCACACACCACAGGATGACTCATATGAACCTCCAAAGTCAGGGTTGCACCACGTCCTCCCCTTTTACCTAAGGAGACCAACTCAGGCCCCAGCATCACCAGAGGACACTGCGTTGACACTCAACTCTTCCACAGACCGTGGGTCTACAGAAGACGACTGGCGGGCCACCGAGGTTGCTAATGTGATTTCATATGAAGTGGTGGGTCAAGTCATGGAAGTCTTACCATAGGGAAGTATTGTAGATGGCAATTTTCTGAAAGATGAAATCTAGTGAATCCAGTGGAATGATTTCATCTCCGAACGAAACCCGAAACCTGCATCAAAGTCATCTTGGGGAGTTCATGAGACTTTCAAGGGCCAAAAAAACAACATGTTTGAGGGAGGTCTGAAACTCTGAGACCAAATGAGCCAACTTCAAATGAATTTTGCTTGTAGGTAGACCTTACGAACCAAGGAAGTCGCATGGGTTTTCTCTCGCAATTTCATCTTGACAGCGAACCCCCCCAAAGAAAAACTATTGGCCTGAAATTTGAAAAGGGTGAATTTTGAAGCTCCAAATTTACAGCAAAAATCTACCACTGATTTGCGGGATCCTTCTCATGAACCTTTTGAGGGATGGTTGTCTTGAAGTTCGAATCTCTAACATCGTGACCAAATCACATCTGTACTTCTTTCCTTTGTTTAGACAAAAGAGTCCGCTTTTTCGGCCAACCATCTCAAATTGCATAACGTCGAACTTGCTGAAGATACCTAAGCCTTTGCATCCCGAATTTCTGATTTCATGCCCAAGAGTGGTAACACAGAATGGACGTTGAATTCAAATACTACAGCCGGCCACATGAGGCAAAATTCTCTGCTACCCAGAACATTTACACTTTTTGAAAGGCCTGAAATCTCCGACGGTTTATCTGGTGCACATGTATGCTATCCTGCTCCCGTCCGGTACAGTACTTCAAAGAAACATTCCATCTTGAGCACAGCCACCAGCTCACGACTGTGCGTGGCAAAGATAAAGGAGAAGTCCTTCACAGTGAAAGTGATTGACCTAAGCAAACAACAAATAAACAAATCAATTAACTCGTTCCACCCACATTGACCGTCCCATTAGACGAGAGAGTACTATAGCGCTTCCCCACTCATGGAATGGTAAAGTAAATATTTTCCGAACTACTTTGGGAAGAGGTAGTGGTATTTCCAGAAAGTTGTGGGAGCTTGGCAGGTCCATCCCCTTTCCCATCGAGGTGCCTCCGAAGTCACATTTGCCACTCAGGCATTGAGAGGATCAGAACTGCTAAGTCTAGTATCGTTGATAATTCAAACGCATGTTGTCCCCAGGATGCAGTGAAATTTGGGGCCTGGCATCAGAGATCAGGCTTTCAGAAAATATGATCATAGAAAAGTATGAAAATATTAGGCACTTCAATGAAACTCATATTACTTACCGTTCTTGTGGAAAATTATGAAAAATGACCATCACTTGCAACCACCAGGTGCCTTCATACCCTCCATCTTAGCAACTTTTATCTTTACCAAGGCCCTAGCATGGTCTCCTTGGTGATGCCAATCGAGTGGCACTGGCGCCTCAGTGCTTCAACGATTCAACGCGTTTTCGTGAAACATCGCCAACTGAGTTGCTTGACTGAGGCAATTCAAGCTCTTCCGACATGGCGGGAATGAGAAGAAAACACTAAACGACGAGTCGAGTTGTTGGCTGGTACAGTTTTCAAACAAACTCCAGTTGTTTCAGAGCTGGAGATTCTTGTATTTGCCTGCTCTCATGTGGAGAGAGCATTCCAACAGTATGTGTGCTTTACTGTGTCGATGATGGGAAACCCCTGAGACGCTTTGCGGCACTGGTGCCATTAATCATTCATGAATTCAGTGCAAATCTGAAGGGGTGTCACCATTTGCCATCCAGCTATTCTGGCGCACCACTTTCTTTGAATTCTGCC
The DNA here is from genome assembly GCA_000507305.1 of Breviolum minutum Mf 1.05b.01. Lineage (NCBI taxonomy): Eukaryota > Dinophyceae > Suessiales > Symbiodiniaceae > Breviolum > Breviolum minutum. The sequence goes on from DF239551.1 coordinate 180,421, forward strand.
TGCCCACTATCAATAGAGACATCACGTGACTTAGGATGACAGGACTCAGCACCTATTAACTCAGCCCATTAGATGATCCAGATATGCAAGTTTTCTTGGGGAAACCAGTTGGGATGCCCTACTCACTAAGAAGATCAAATCAGCTTTCTTCATTCGCTTTACTGCTTTTCCATGCTTCTTGTTGCCTTTCATGAACGAAAGCGGCAGCAAAGATTTAGAAATTTAGACCATGCCCAGAGCACAAAAGCTCCTCTGGAGTTGCAAAATTGCAACTTTGGATGTGCCCCCAGTCGCAGCAGAGTACGACAGTAAGGGACTTTACTTTGCATTGGTTTGTAAATATTGCATGAATCTGAAACATGTCAAAGGTCAATGCGAGCAAACAAGATGACAATTGCCGAATGGTTTGACTAGTAAACACGAATGGCCATGGCCCTATCCCCAGCCCAAGCGGTTTTTCTCCGAGCAAACCACAGTTTTAGATCCGTCCAGATCTGGAAGTCTGCAGTGACAAACTCTACATGAATGGGTGTTTCCTCCAAGTTGCAGTTTCAAAACTTGGACTCAAAAACAAAACGGACCACCATAGGACATTTAACAGCATTCCGTTCTGTTTTTGCCTGAGGATGCTGTTGCAATTGTAAGTTTTCAGGGTCAAACTTGGGCATTGATACGTCGATCCGTTGCCGACTGTTTTGAGAAGCACAGACGTTCTTCTTCCTGAAGTATGGTAAATGACAAACACACTTGTGCGGCGATACAACCGATATGCTGATAAAATCTGATTCAGCTAAGAATATGCATGATTGTAAATCATACATATATCAAGGGTGTGCGGTGCACTCGTATAGTCACACAAACAACTCTTTTGGAAAATAATTCTAGAAAACCTTATGTGTGAGGAAACACCCACCCAAATACCCCGACAACATGCAGGTTCTTTGGCGGCGTTACATTGACAGCCGAGTGAATTGTTCAACGTGCAGTAGCAAATATAAAACTGTACACTAAACAGAACACAACGCAGAAGAACTAGCTCCATGGCGTGGAGTTTCACATCCCATCTGAGCAGTACAGGCTATGATTGTCCATCTTCACTGCATAGTATATAGTGCAATCTTTTTGGGGGGCGGAGTCTTTTTGCGTCGGAATCCATCGAACGCCGAGATGACCTTATTATCTTGGCCCTGTGGACAATCCGAGCCTGGAAGCCTGGAACACCCGCAACTTTGGCGAAAAACCCGCGGGTTGAGAGTTGCACACTTTGGTCTCAACGAGTTTTCAAGCCATGGGAAAAATGCAAATCACTTTAATTCACTGATGCATGCAGAAAGAAAACGTCTGACAAAATTAGTGTAGGTCGGTTTTCTGCAAGACATGTCAAACCACTCACCCATCCATACAGTGAATGTCTTGGATGAACATCTCGAAGCCTACCGAGGTGTGCCACCCCAGTCATCGACTAACTAACATGACATGTGAAATTATGTGAGACATTGTGACACCAAACGGGTGGACGGTCAAAAGGAGCGCAGGTTTGCGGCAGTGAATGACACCATATCAGGCCAGCGCTGCGCATGTTTGCCAGACACTGTCTCTAGAGGCCCTTGAAGAATTTCCTGCATTTCCATGTTTTTCGTGTAATTCTACCGTGCGCAACCTGCAGACCCAAAATGACCCAAGATGACTCAAGTGATACCTCTTTCGCCGATTTTGACTCAAGATGACACCCGCACCTCGGCTGCCAAGATTCACCCAAACAACCATCTTTACTAAGTCCAACAAAGTGAGATCTTGCAGGGCTCGTAGAAGACAAGAATGTCAACCATTTTCCGGGCGTCAGATTCCAGTTTCATGATTGACTTTGTGGCGCTTTTTCGTAACAAAACTCAGACCTAGGTGAAGTGCGAAAAATTTGCATGCAAGACTTTAGTGTATTTATTTATCAGCATTTGCAGATTCAAGGTGGCGCTTTTAACCCATGCTTCGAAATTTCATGCTCAATCTCATAATTCTATGAGTTCTACGGCCCTTGGGGCCTCAGCCAAAGCCAAAGACACCAATCATCAACCACGACTCATAGCTGAAGAACCATGATACACATGACACCAGCTGATGCACTTGTCATTTGTTGGCTAGAATCGTTTCTTCATTCATGGTGAACGTTCAACCTTTTTATACGATGATAAAAATCTGATGTGGGACGTTGTTGAACTTTTGTGAAATTATCGGGCTGAATGGCTATCCACTGATGTTCCCATTGAGCGCCAAGCCATCTTTGGGTCCAAAACATCTCCTGAGCTCGAGGGTCCCATCACCACTTCGGTGAAGAGGAGCGTGCCGTCGATATGTTGAAGACCGATGACGAATGATGACCATATTCATACTGAATTTTTACATCATCCTATATAACTCCCTCAACAATTGATGCGGTATAGACTACATACATACAGCAAATTACGAAGAAGTAATGTACATTATATATATATATTCTTTGCAATTTCTTTGCGAGCCAGATGTTGTCCATCAACAATACCAGTAAACTTATAGCAAACCAACACCCCGCCATGTGCAGGAGTTGGAGAGCTGAAGATATCACAATCTGCGCAACAAGACCTACCCCAAATCCCAATATCATGCGAAAGCGCCAACGGCCACCGGCCCCATTTTATAGTGGTGGGTTCCTTGCCTCTGTAGAAAATCAGGGTTTCTTTTTAAATCAGCGATCCGTGGTAGAAAGTGATTTGCTGGCAATCTGACCTGCAAAATCCCCGGCTGATCCGTCCTTCACTGCGTTGACACCAGGCGATATGCCTTCCCCCTGACTTCGTGCGGCAGCGTTGCAGGGCGCCGTTCCCTGGCCAAGAAAATGGAGATCCCCATAGTCAGATAAATCGTCATGTCATCACCCTCCTAAGGAATCCTCAGCATTCTAAACAGAAAGAGTGTTTAACCACTGTTTAACCCAACATAAAGGAACGAAAACATGGCATGGCAGCTAAACTTTCAATTCATTGACCCTTCACACCTCCTGACCCCAAATTCGTCACTTGAGTTGTTTTCCGGGTTACCTTCCCAGCTCCGTTTGCCCTCAAGAAACCGTTCACTCTCGTAGGAGTCCATCATGCATAATAGGAAGAGCTCCAGGAAAGCGCCGACCACGAAAACCACCATGAATTTACCTTTGGGAATGCGGAATGCAGAAGGGCTTTCTATGTAGAACTGTTGAAACTGTTAAGGTTGACCAAAGATTTGGCATATACATAGGTATAAATATAGATATGTATATATATATAGAGAGAGAGATATGATATATATAAGTCATGTACTTGAGCGAATGTTCTTCCACTTGTCGGATTTGGTAAGGCAAAACAAATAATATCATGGTCATGGCACACACTACAGGCTGTAGGTGACAACAATTTTTAGAACAAAAAGTGGGATGGCATGACGGGTGTGGGTTGGGTGTGTTGTATGATCTAGCTCCCAGAGCAGTGAGGACGGAAAAATGAAGCTACCATGACGACAGGTTTACCGGCTTTGATTGGAAACCCTTCAAACATAAAAGATGCTCCCTTGGAAGGGAATTGTCATTTTCTCCTGTTCTTACCCATGAATTGCCATTCAACTTCAGTCAACCTTCCCGCATGCTCCAAGCAACTGCATGCAGCAGCAGACTGCTTGAATGCTGAAGAGATGTTCACTCTCGCTTTGGAAATGTGACACATGTAGACCTTTCCGGGGGGCGGTAGTTCCTTCCAGTGGTCTGTCGTTGCATCAACGCATGTTCCTTCGAATTCCGACATTCCGTTGATGAATATTTTCAGACATCATCCTAAATCCACAGGTTTTTCTTTTGCGATCCCATGTCAGGGTTTCTCTTCAAACAGTTAATTCTCCCAAATGGCCATTGCCAATACAAAGGATTTTTTGCCGACATTTAGGATGCAACCTCAACTCTTTTGGTGGGACATGAACCTAACTATCTCCGGTCTCAGGAAGGGAATTCCACACTAATCTATGTAACAGTGAATTGAAGACCTATCAACCAGACAGCCAGGAAATTGGGACCACCAAGAAATTTTGAGACTGATAAACTGATAAACCCTGACTTTGCATCTAAGACGGTACATCAAAATCGAAGCAATGAAGTCTCCATTGCTTCGGAAAAAGCAGTCAGAAGCCGAAGTCCCACAATGTGAACCATGGATTTCAACTCAACACCTCACCTCGTAAAAGAACTGGAGGTTGTAGTAAGTGAGCGCAAAGAGTGGAATCGTAATCACCAGCACCATCAAACCAAACAAGCACCAAAAGAGCGCCGTGTTCTGAGTTTCCAAGCTCGGCACAGTCCCGATCATCTTTTTTGGGAGGGCTCGGCTGCTTTTTTTGGATAGAAAACTTTGGAGATGCAATTCATGCTGTCAGTGGAAAAAAAAACCATTATGCAAAAAATCGCAGGTAACCCATCATGATAGCACCCCCTCCACAAAGGGGCGACGACAACAACAACAACAACAACAACAACAACAACAACAACAACAACAACAACGACAACGACAACGACAACGACAACGACAACGACAACGACAACGACAACGACAACGACAACGACAACGACAACGACAACGACAACGACAACGACGAGGACGACGACGACGACAACGACAACGACNAACGACAACGACAACGACAACGACAACGACAACGACAACGACAACGACAACGACAACGACAACGACGAGGACGACGACGACGACAACGACAACGACAACGACAACACAACAACGACAACGACAACGACAACGACAACACAACAACGACAACACAACAACGACACCACAACAAGGACACCACAACAACGACCACCACAACAACCACCACCACAACAACCACCACCACAACAACAACAACAACAACAACAATCAACAACCACCAACTAACAACAAGACCAAGAACCTATTCTGAGCAGGAAAACCCGGAGTTGCAAACTAAGGCACAAATGCGTTGCACCAGTGGCTGCTCCAATCTCGACATTTGTCACATTCATTGAATACTGAAATGAACACAAACAAGGCGACACATAATACCTGGGCTAAACCGGATCGCAAGGTTTTCGAACGATGGAGACGACCTGGACCGGGCCCACGAACAAATTCGGGCCCTCAATGTTGCTTCCGAATTCCAGATGTTTTGCTGTCATTCAAAAGAAATCGGTCATGACCGCTCATAGTTTACATACCAACATATGTTTTGATTCATCCTACACTGTGTATATTCAAGCGTATCTAGATTCACTGTACATGTTTACAAAAATGTGCGTGCATATAATGTGTACATCATGTACATCGATATACGGAAATATTTCTTCCAGCCAAAAGCTGGCAATCCATCTAGAATGCAACCAGAGTATCCAAGCAATCCGCCACCGGTCTACGGAAACATTATCACAAGACTTATATCCAGCATCTAAAACTTACACACAGCACTATCTGATGACACCTCTCAGAACATTCTGACTGGTCACCTGGTCGGTCAGCAACCTCTCAAAACAGGACAGTCCGAGAACCCCCAAGTGCTTCAAGTTCTGTTGTACTAGGAAAGTGCTCCTTTGCACTTTGAAGAAAGGGGTTCCAAAACAAAAATCACAGAAGCACAAATAAGGCGTAGTTCCTCAATGATACAACTACAAATGTGCAAAAGGATTATGAAATGTGACAACTCTTGCATGCAAGTTTGGTGCCTACCAACTACCATCATCTGAGTAAGTAGTACCCATGGAAACTTCACCCACCGATGATCCACATGTGTTTTTTCAAGCCGTTTGCAGTCACAAAAACTGCCAACGAAAACTGCCCTTTGTGGACAGTTGGGGATGCCAAGATGCTAATCCACAACATGGGATATTCCTAAGCGAAGCACAAAAGCTGAAGGTACTTCCCCAGCGTCCCACATGCCACGTTTGTTGTTTCCCACAGCTGGCCCAACCCCCATCCCACGTTCCAAGCCCGAGACGTCGCAATGGCGCAGTTCGACCGCCACACAAGGAGGAACATAGTGCTCAAGGTTGTCTCAAGCAAGGGCAACTCAGCAATCTATATGTGTATAAGCCTTATATACGTATATACATATGTGTGCGTATATAGATACCTTTATATGTACACATAATTGTGTGTTGATTTTTGGTGTGAAATCCCATCCAAAGTGGAAGTGATGCATCCGTGCATATTGATACGTCCTCACATTCACATTCCTATATTAGACAAACAAGTTACAAGTATGTATATATATATATATACATATATATTTGCATCGTTCGGGTTCAAATGCGTGACGAAGGCAACATCAAAGTGAACTGCAATTAAGACTTTTGTAGGGGTGAACGTGCCGCATAAAATCACAAAATCATTTAGGCAGTGAACCAACAAACAAACAGACAAACAAATGTCATTCCTGTCATTCCGCACCTGTGCTGGAAGATTGTTGGGTTTTCAAGATCGCCGACGCAAATTTTCAAAAGTGAGATGAATCGATTCAACTTGAAAAGAAAGTGACACTCCTCTCATGGTTTTCTAAGTATACATAGTTATATATGTTCCCGTGTTGCGTCCACCCCCCACAATGGTATGGTCCCCCACACAATAGTACAGCGTAGCAGTTGTAGTACTATTAAAAGTAGTGGCAGTAGTACTACTATTACTACTGCGTAGCACTACGTAGCTACGTAGTAAAGTTACATATGTACACATATACATACATGTACATATACATATGCATACATAAACATATGCATACATATACATACATATACATATACATACATATACAAATACATACATATACATACATATACATACATATACATATACATACATATACAAATACATACATATACATACATATGCATACATTTACATATACATACATATACAAATACATACATATACATATACATATACATATACATACATATACATACATTTACATATACATACATATGCATACATATACACATTCCCCAACACCACCCCCCCACCTCGCACCACGGGGGGGGGGAGGGTTGGGGGGGTGCCACCCAACGCTGGAGCATATATATATATATATTTATACACACATAGAATCATATGAATTAGATTTAGATGTATAAGCCCTTCCTAACCTCCATGTTGGGAGCTGCAATCATTTTGGCCAACACCCGGGGCTAGAAGAATTTAGCGGACTCCTACCAAGGAGGACATGGCCAGAATTCACATCTAAGGCCCGGCCTGCAGGCAAATGAAAAGCATCGATGAAAACCTCAATCCACGAATTGGGGGACAGCAAAACGGCTCAAAAACAACATCTGTCTTGCAACAAGTGGTACTGTCTCCTAGCAATTCCCAACTGGCTATCGATTTCTGACTTCTCTGCTACCGCAACCCCGTTTTTCCACCTACTTCCAACGTTGAAATGCCTATTTGACCAACCTTTAAGAGAGAAACTTCAACAAAAGCTCCCGCGTTCAAGCTACATGTCTGGCGCAGCCCCTGACCATCCGAATGGAACGAGATTTTTGACCAATCCCAACTGCAACCAGGTAACACTCCCATGAAAAGTGTCTCCCAACGTTTGTCACAACGAGATCTCGAAGAAGCCATACCTAAAATTGGAGGCTTTTCGCGCCAACTTCGGGATTGTTTGAACAATGTGAGCCATGGTTTGCTGGATGAAGCTGCTGCTGCTGGGAACGTTGGATCATTTACTAAAAGACGCATACCTTATGGAAGCATTTGAGAAAAAAAAACATATATCATATATTGTAAGAATATATGTATACGACTGCTATGCGTAGTCATAGGGGGTTTCACAAGTTGGGCTGGCGGTATCACCAAGCAACTTTCACTTACACAGCTTAAGCAAGAGTTGATCTTGCCCACGAAGAACTTGACGATCAAGCAAGCCACAAGACACCAAAAGAGCCTCGGCTTCGTGTCATGGAGGCGACTACGGCTACACAAGGTTCAACAAAAAATGCAACACACAATACCAAACAACCTGGGAACATGTGACGTTGGTCATTCATCATGTCTCTCCTCAAATCTTCGCAGAAAAGAAAGGTCCGGAATCTCTTGTTTTTAATTGGGAACTCCTTCGGGAAAGTATGCACTGCTGTTTTTGATGTGGGTGCCGGGATCCTGTCTGCGTCTCATAGATCCTGCGACATTTCCCCGACGATGTAAAGCCACCATGCATTACATTACAGTAATCGTACTATGTAACAGTACAAATATTACTAATACTACTAAGAACACTAAATCTACACCAAACATACTAAGAATAAACTAGTAATACTATAATAATGCCAATCAGAACACTAAGAATACCAATTATATCACTAACACTACTAATACTAATATATATACACTACTTACAATACCAGCAATACCAAGAATACAATTAATACTAATGATACTAGAACATTTTTTCCCGTGATCCGAAGGTTTGCACTGCGGCTGGCACTAATAAAAACAATCAACAACGATAATCATACTGCAATAGTAGCAGCAGTAGAAGCAATGCAATCTCAATAGTAGAAGTCAATGTGGAGGATATTGTTAGGAATCGTATTCATAAACATAATAATAGTAATAACCATCATCATTCTGTGCACCTTCATTATCTTCTTCTCCTTTCTCCTATGTCCTATGTCTTTTCCTCTTCATCATCAAACCCATGACTTCCAGGAAGATCGCTACTGCAAGGGATGGATCCCAACATCATGTGCTGAGAATTCCATTTGAATCGATCCAAAGCCACCTTACCTTGAACTGAAAATCCCATGAAAAAGGAAAGATCTCCACCCACCGAGGTGCTGGTCATATTCATCTTTCCGTTTCTGGCTCCAGTTCACATGTTCTGGCGTCAGGTCTATGCTCTGCACCTAACGAGGCAAAACCACCCAGCTCAACAGGAAACAACCCCGTCTTCCAATTCCAAGCCCTATCTTTCAGGTGCCAGCTTGGCTTTACTTTTACATGTATGATTTTTACGCTAAAGAGGAAGAGTCTTCAATTAGATTAGAGGTGTTCGATATTCAAATGTCAAGCCATATACCTTGCTTCTCGGGCCACGTGATGATTTGGCTAGAAAAAACACGCACACTCACACAAAAATCCCAGACACATCACGAACCGTGTTGTACCTCACCTTTTATTTCCATCATGTCTCTCCTCCTGGTTTATCTACACATTTATTTCTATCTTAACGCTGTTACTTCTTGGTTAAGTTTCAGGCACCTCAAGATGCTGAAAGCTCCCGGGCCCAATCCGATGGCACCTCCGAAGCCATGTCTTCCGCCTGTTCCCCCAACAGAATCAGATTGAAGTACTTGGCCTTAGATGGGCACGTTTGGGAGACCTCCGATTTGATAATTCCTTTGCTTGGACAAATTCGCATGAGTCTTGCTGCACGAAATGGATCGTGAAAATGAACAAAATATCCAAATCTTAGCTTCCTTCATCAATTCTGTGACATGATTTCACATGTCGCGAGTTTTGCAACTTTACATCCATCTAAAGATATCTGATCTGTCAAGTCAATCTGCTTGGTTCACTTCACTGCTGCCAGATTTTGGTCAGTTCTATCTCTTTCGCCCGCCCTTGCGGGGAAAAGTCCAAAGTGGATTACAGAATGGCCATCAGACATAGAACAAAAAAATACTCATCCAGACATAGACATTCACAAAAATATGTATATATATGGGCCAGCATCCCTAGGCA
>DF239552.1:0-67317 GCA_000507305.1 Breviolum minutum Mf 1.05b.01
AAAAAGTAGGCCTGTTAAAGCGGCGGGTGCGGAGTCATGTGGTCAGAGGGGAAATCAAAAATTGCACGCCGCTGTGGCGAAAAGCACATTTGGAAGTGAAAATGTACAAAGAACCTCAGCTCCGAAGCACTTTTTGAAGTTATGATGTCGAAAAATTGCACGCTGCTGTGGCGAAAAGCACATTCGGAAGTGAAAATGTACAAAACCGGTTCGAAGCACTTTTTGAGTTATGATGTCGAAAACTGGCACGAGCAGATTTGTGAGTCAAAATGTACAAAACACGTCATGTTCGGAGCACTTTTTGAAGTTCTGACGTGAAAAAATGGCACGCCGCTGTGGCGCGAAGCACATTTGCAAGTGAAAATGTTAAACAACTGAGGGTCCGGTCCGGGTCGACTTTTTGAAGATCCGATGTGGAAAAATTGCACGCGGCTGTGGCGAGAAGTGCATTTTCAAGTGAAATTGTACAGAACACATCAGCAGCGGACAGTTTTTTGAAGTTCTGATGTCTAAAAATTGCACGCCGCTGTGGCGTGAAGCACGTGTGTAAGTCAAAATGTGCAAAATCCCTGTGTTTTGGCACACTTTTTGAAGTTCAGATGTCGAAAAATTAGTCAGCTAGCAAGTTCGTCAGTCAGTCACTCAGTTAGGTAGTCAATTAGTCAGGTAGTCAGGTAAGCAATTAATGAATTAGTCAGTTAGTCTGAGTCAGTTCGTCAAGTAGTCAGTTAGTCAGTTAAACAATCAATGAATTACTTAGTTAGTCAATTGGTCAGTTAGTCAGTTAGCTAGATAGTGAGTCAGGAAGTCAATTAGTCAGTTACTTCATCAGTCAGTTCGTCAGCTAGCTAGTTGGTCAGTTTGTTAGTCAAGTAGTCAGTGAGGCAAATAGTCAGTTAGTCATCAGTCAGTTAGTCAGTTCCTCAGGTCGCTAGTTGGTTAGTTAGTAAGGTAGTTACTTAGTTAGTCATAGTTTGTGAGCTAGTCAATTAGTCAGATAGTCAATTAGTCAGTTAGTCAGTCAGTCAGTAAGTGAGTTAGTCAGTTCTAGTCAGTTCATCAATCATTTAGTCAAGTAGACAATTAGTCAATTAGTCAATTAGTCAGTTAGCTAATTAGTCATTTAGCAGTTCGTCAGCAAGTCAATTAGTCAATCAGTCAGCTAGTCAGTTAGCTAGCTAGCTAGTTAGTTAGTCAATGAGTCAATTAGCCAGATAGTCAATTAGCCAATTAGCTAGTCAGTCAGTCAGCCAGCGAGCCAGTCAGTCAGTCAGTAAGTCAATAAGGCAGTTCGTCGGTTTATCAAATCAGTCAATTAGTCAGTTAGTCAATTAGCCAGTTAGTCAAGTAGCTACCTAGTCAGTCAGGAGGTCAATCAGGCAGTTACTTATTCAGTCAGTTAGTCAGTTAGCTAGTTAGTCAGTTAGTCAGGTAGTCAGTGGGTCAATTATAGTCTGTTAGCTACTTAGTTAGTTAGTTAGTTAGTTAGTCAGTCAGTAAGTCAATCAGTTTGTTCGTCAGTCAATCAATCAGTCAATCACTTAGTCAGTTAGCTAGTTAGTCAGTCAGTTCGTCACTTAGGCAATTAGTCAGTCCATCAGGTCAATCAGTCCATTGTCAGTTAGCTAGTTAGTCAGTTGGTCAGTGTTTTTGCTCTGGCATCCGTGATTCACAACAACCAATCCCTCCTATACTTTTGCACTACAAGAAACTTCCGCCACCGCCTTGTGCGGTACTACTGGTATCGGTGTATGGTATACTCCTTCATGCGAATCTTCAGGTTATTTCAGAAATGTCAGTCAGTGGTTAGCTTCTCCCGAGCTTTTGCCATTTATTGATTGAGAATTACAACATCTTCATCTTCCACGGGTTCCACATGAACAAAGGTTGTGCCCCTCCAGGTCCAGGTGGCTCCAGCTGTTCCTTGAACTTGTCCTGCTTGCCACTGAGTCGCGTGGACTTTCAACAGCGAGTCCGTTACCTAAAATGGAGGAATCCTCACCTATCTAAGCAGTATGTAAGTCTTATGTAAGGGAAAACCCATCCCCCAAAATAGCCTTATCAGGTGCAGTACCGTTATTTTAGGTACCTGAAAACTTTTGGTGAGTTCACCCGCCCCTGCAAAAAGATGGTTGGAAGACGATCCTTTCCTTTTGGGGTTGCATTTTTGTCAGGTGCTAGGTTAGTTTCAGGGAGGGTAGGTGTATTGAATTGTATTGATTTAACTTAACGTGTGATATTGAGTTGATCATCCTTTTTATATCATTCTATCATGTTGTCATGGATATTGTTGTCAGTTTGATACAGTAATGCCTGGTCCTAATTTAGATACATACGTTTTTAATGTTCGTTTTGCTGACTTGTTGACTGGCTTCTTGCCTTTCTTATGAACCTGTGACGAGTTCACCTGGCGCTTCAGGCGCCAAAAAGGACGTTTTGTTTTTTTTGCCTCGTGACAAATGCCTCAACGGACATTGCGTTTGAAAAAAACAATCCAGTTGACTGTCCCTTGATTGTCAGCACAAAATCCCTACAAAAAATAGAAAAACATATTTTTTACTCAGTCCGTGGACTTTCTGGGATAGTTCTATCAATTTTTCATGTTTGTAGTTTTGTGCATAGAATGATGTTTCACCAGTGTGCATCTTCCAAACATGTTTCTTGAGTTGTGAATTCTATATAGAGATGTGATTTTTCACGGGGAAGGTAAGTTGAGTTCCTACTACCAAACCCACATGAAACATTTAGTATCCTGCATATTCCACCCATCTTTTCAAGTGCGGACTTGTAGTTGCTAGATGATTAGATGACAAAGTGTGTAATTTGCAGAGCTGTCATCATGTTTACCACTAGCGGAAAATCATCACATCACCACATTGGCCTTCAAAGTCGCAAGGTGCACCTGATTGGTTACAAATGCAGCAAGATGGCAGCCTTTCAGTGTCAAATACTGGCGCTAAAACTCCTGGCATTCCTGGCCTCACTGCGTTATTAGAGCTGGTACCTTTGGTTTTTAATGAATTTATGGCCGTGTTTTAGAAAGGGAGCAGTGATCATCGAATTTTGGTTGTTTAATGATGCTTTGTGTACTGTGGGCCATGATTGGTTTTGGAACATTGCTGAAGTGATGGGAGTGATGACTATGATGTGGGGCACCAGCTTAATAGTTGGGGCGGAAACAATGCAAATTGAGAAGTACAGTTGCAATTGAACGGGATGGCAACGTCACAAGTTGGGCTGAAATGCCAAGTCGATCATTGCAATTTTGGCTTGAAACCCTCCCCAGGAGTTGAATTTTATTTATCATAGACATCATGATCCACACACGTGCAGAGACAGTATTTTAAAAGAAACAACTACCCCTGAAACAAACATGCACCTGAAAATGAACGGTTGGAATACTAGTTTCCTTTTGGGATGGCCAATTTTTAGGTGCGAACTGTTAGTTTCAGGGAGGGTAAACCATGATCATTAGTTCCCCCATTGTGATTCTTCTGTGTGATCCATGTCCAGGTAGTTGATGTTTTGGATTTTTGCTAAGGTGGGTTTGGAGGCATCCAGCGGAAGTGTCTATGGCAATTGTTGGCGGTTGGGTTGTTTGGTGGTGAGGTTACGGGCAGGAAATCCTGCTGAATTTGCGAATGGATGTTTCAGTTGCGAATCGTCCCAAATGAGAATATCATTGAACATTCATTTCGGTTAAAACATATTAAAAGAGTACACAGAAAAGACAAATGATGTATCAAGACGGGGGTTAAATTTCCATATATAATCTCAAGGTCTCCAAGATTGGATCGGTGGGTTTTGAGGTTCGGATCCAGCTGATGTTTGTTGGTCGAATGGTCATGAGTCATGATGACACAACATAGCCCAGTGATCCCGGAATCCATATGTTTTTCTTTTCAGTGAAAGGTGCAGCCAAAAATGGCACAGATCTATAAGAAGATGATTTACAACTATAAAGGTCATTGCATGTCACTGCAACATGTTTCAATGGTTATTCACCAGCCCACTTATCTTTGATTGATGCATGGTGACCAAATCCGGGTCCAATGTTTCCAAAGCTCAACACGCCAATCACAACTGTCATGATTCCACCACTACAAAGCTGTGTTTTGACATGGGTTTTAAACCCATCTTGGTTGCAAGTTGTCGGCTATCGGCCTTACCCATGAATTTCACCCATGAATTTGCCAGCCGTTGGAAGCAAGCTGTTTTTTCGTTGGAAGCCCTAAGGTCTTTGCAACATCCGCAACGGCACAGAGGCAACTGCCTCGGTGTTGACTTTGGTTCCAGAGACCTGGACTTCTATTAGGTGCAGCGGGGTTTGATGGAGCTTCCGGGATGGAGGGTTTGATGGTTCAATGTTTTAAGTCGTTTTATTTCATGTTGATATAATACATATATACTGTATTTATTTATTTATATATATATATATATCTATCTATATACCTCCTTATACCTGTGATTCCCGCCTTTGAGTTGTATTGGTTTTGGAATTGCAAAGGTTTCCAATTGCCAAGGTGTGAAATGGGAAGCCCAGGGCTTCTTGATTGGAAACGTATCGGAATGTTTTGGGGGCTTGTTGTATCCTTGGTGCTCAAGGGGATGTCATCATGATGTGGGGATGGCAACACCTTTTGTTGAAACCATGGAACTGATGGAATGTACCAACCGAATCTCACTGACTCTTTTCCACAAAAATTATGCCCATGAATTTTCGACAACGGGATCATAGATGGTATCTTTTTTTAAGTCTCTTGGAAGTGTTGTTGGTTTCCGGTATGTTGGCGTTTTCTTTCCCAACACTATACCTTGTGCACGCATATGGACCAGTTTTTTAGCTCTGCTTCTAGGATGTGTTCAGTGTACCAAAGGATGGAGTGACCCGGAGCAATATCAGTGAAGTTTAGCACGAGGTTAGGATATGTTACCAATGGAAGGGGGAATGAAACTGTATGACGCAGGGGTGTATTGGTCCTCAAAATGACGCCATGTTTGATGGGTTTTCCGGTACTTAGGGTAGTTTGATTTCAAAAAATGTTCAGGTCTTTGAAACCCTGAACTCCATGGGCCTCTAGGGTATACAGGAGGATATTTTTTTGGGGGTCAAAATTCACCTCAAAATGTATAGGGGCTTTGGACACTTGCTGTTGATGTTTCAATAAATGGTCCACCACCTGGGATGTATATATGTAAAGAATGGGCCATCAACTGTAGGGTGGGAAGATTCGATGCCGTTTGACCAGGTACCCGTACGATGCCGTCTCAGTGGATCTGAATACGACTTTGCATCCGGCATTGGATCCAAAGGTGAAATTCTGGCAGTTGGTAGTCGGACAGGGGTTGGTTGCCTTAAAAAATCTCCAGAGTTTCAGAGGGATTTCACACCTCTGAAAACCAACCTATCCCGTGAAAGATGCTGCTTGGAAGAGGATTTTCCTTTTGAAATGTTCTCTTTTCAGGTGAGAGAGTACATTTGATCAACTGGTGCACTCCTGCAAGGTAACATTGGGAAAATCCAGCATTTTGATGGTATCTACCAGGGAAAGATGGGGATTTTTCCATTGCGATTTTTCCATGACTGAACCTGTTGTGGGGAATCCCAAGCTGATCTGAGGTGTTTTAGGTGGTGGTGACATGCAGCAGTTGAACGATTTTCCTGCTTCCCAGTGATTAGCTGGAAATTCGATGAAACTAGTAGCTATGCCTCAAGAAAGTAGAATGATGTCAGTATATCTCAGCTAAGCTCATTGTGAAAGCTGAAGTAGGTGTTGGTTTCAAATATTACACCCTGGAAGATTAACATGGGAACCTACGAATCACCCATGTAGAAAGGAACATGATTTTCCAAACCTCCATGATTATGTTCCATGTTAGTCTTCAGGGGTGTCTCTATTTTCACGCTTGACTAATATTTTGTACCTATGTGAATCCAGAGAACATCGGATCTCTAAACTTGCTTTTAGTATATAGATGGGAAATAATCAGTGATATCAGAAACATCAAACATCAAACAACCAGAATAGATATAAGATAAAATCAGAATCGCCCAGCTTCGGAACGCCCATGATTTCTTTTCATATGCCACGTTCGAGTCGTCCGGGTTTCCAACCCATTTTTACCGTCAGCTGCCAGGATGTCAGTTCGGTTGCTCGTGTAGCACCTATGCGTTTCTCAGCCTCCTGCCGCTTGGCGAGCCGGGGGAGGGTTGACTTGGGGTTCGGCGGGTTGAGCCAGTAAGAAAAGATAAACATATAATATATAGTGGTATAATCATTAAAATAAACCATTATATCTACATAATATGTACATATGTTTTTTTTTGTGTGTGGTTCATTTCAAAATGTATATAACTGGAATGACTACCTTTGAAATAGATGGGCACTTGTTTTTAAAGAAATTAAGCATTGCATGTTTGCATCCACATGGGTTTATGGACAAATGAGATTAGTGATTACGTAGTTGATATTCACATATACGCTTACACATTCCGCGGCAAAGACCTATCATATTAGTATAAACACGTTCTTTAAAATTGTAGATCAAAAACGCACACGAGACCAAGCAAGGTGATAGCAGGGCTACTACATTCACTGTGGCAACCCGGCAAGAGTACTTAAACTGCTCCAACGACAACACCACAAATCACTGAGAAGACATCCTACAAATCGGCATATGGCTTTTTGCATTTTTGCCCCTTACCCTGCAGGTGTTACGGATGAGAACATAGAGATTGTCTTTGATGAGCTAAATGGTATGGCAACTGCAGAAGGTCAGGGGTCAACGACGTGTGTGAGTCTGGTGAGACTAATTGATGTGGGGTGATTTGCCGTGTGTCGTTTACCGACCTGGAATGAATTTCTGAAGTGGGAATCGTTCGGCAATTTCGTGCAATGACATGAATATAAAGGTAGGGCTAAATTATGATGCACTGATCCAATTTGGCTAGATGAGTTATGATTCAGCACTGTTGGAGTGGGCAATATTGGATTCAGATTGATTGATGAAATGAAGAAACCATTTTTATAGGCTTGGTTGGTTCTTGAATAGTTGCACAGCCATAATTTAGATTTTTTGAAGCCACAACCTGAGAATGGACATTCTGTACCGGGGCTTGGCCCGAACATCAACACGACCTCGTTGGAAAGGAAGTCCCCTTCACCAGACAGGAATTTATGGCTTCCATGTTATTGATCAAGTTGGGCACAACGAAACTAAGTCTGATAATGATATCTGGAGAGTGATGTTGGGATTTCTTGGAATTATATATTTAGTACATGTTTGTACATTTGACCTCAGAAATCTTAGAGAAATTCCTGAGAAGCATTGGGGCATTTTATGGCTTAACAACTCCACCGAAATCAACCCGTCGAGGTTATCGCATTTTTCATTTGGACGTGTCCAGTGGCATTCTTCAACTTTCACCCGAGGTCGCTCAGAGCTGATCCTTTGGAGTAGATAAAAGTTGAAGAAAAAAAGATGAAAAACTCCAGACCTAAACAGATACACATTATTACACATAGATTCTTTAAGATTTATCTTTAAGACTGTACTGTAATTACCAAAAACTGCCTATAGCTGTTTTAGATTTGTGTTCGAATTATGCTAGGACATCATAGGACATCTTTTGAACTCAAGGAAGAAATGTCACATGATATCACATGATGAAATGTCTCTTCAAACGGGTAGCAACGTGTTGGGACACCTCAACATCCCCGAAGTCCATCCATGCAGATGCAGCACTCATCCATATCGGTTTGTTGATGATTCATCATTCTAAGATCAGTGAGATGCAACCAACTATTATGATGTTGAGCCAGTTGAGCCTTATTTGAATGTGGTGCATGTTGGGCCAACACAAAATTTCAAATGTCTGATGATTTTCTTTGCAACGTTAGATCAAAAGTAGTTTACTTTTCTGCTGATGGAAGGCACATAGTATCGCATGGCGTATGTTCTGATGTTGATGAATTGATGCCTGAAACGTATCTGTAGGCATACTTTTAAACAGCCTTAAACGTCAACACCTATGTCAGCATTTAGAGCCATATCAATTTTGCCAACTTGAGCAGTCATGAATAGATAGCCAATGGTTTATTCAGTTTATTCATAGATTTTTGAGAATGTACTACCTCCGTGACTGCAGATATATAAGAACAATAGATTCCTCTTATGGAAATCCAGCATTTTACCATATAGAAGTGCACAAAAAAAAGGATTGAGCTCATTTCTTTGGTGGAAGCCTTGCAGGCAAACCTATCTCATTTGTTCGATAGCATCCAAGCGAATCGTGTGAGAGCAGGCAGGTCCCAAGGGGTCCATTGGGTTGTTGCAGTTCACCCTGCGTGGTCACAATTCCTAATGTGGTCAGCCATTGTTGTATGTTGTGATAGGTTTGTGGGAGTACATTGTCAGTTAGAATGACTATATGATATGCGCAAAGCATTGCAAAACATAGTTTAGCGTATAAGAAATGATCTGCTATTGTACACATATGGTAAGCATGCTTGCATTGACCCAATTGACCGACCAATTTGATATGGTGATGTTCATCCGTCAATATGACAGGACTTTTTCCATGAATATGCTCATATATATATATATAATATGGATGTTTAATATCATGATACATATACCGAAATATTGGTAGTTTGGGTCGTTTTCTGGGATCTATGTGGTTGGGATCTTGAAGGTAACCTTAAACGTTTCAATGCGGGGCCCTGAACCACAGCAACCATCACCAGAGTCACTTGAGTAATGTCAACGGACATGAATGTGGCAATGAAAGCAATGTTGGCTGATATTTTTGCATCAACCTCTGGAATTTTCACGTAACCTACACATAGATATTTTGGAGATGATTGAACACTCCTTTAACATATCATCAAATCTTTATCCATGTGAAGTTTCAGAGGTGTATGGTTTCCGACCTGCAACTTAAACTACATGTCTAATATGTTTAATGATGCAATGCAGAGACAGAGATGTTTGATAAATAGTAGATGGACTATTTGGACATGCAGATGTTTGACAACTGGGTTTTGACACCAAAAAATGGGTTGCACCGTTGGAGTCAGAGGTATTCGTTTGGACTGCACCGTTCTGGGACATTTTGAGTGGCAAGTTGGAGTACCAGTTATGATCTCAGGTGGTGAAGTTGTGGAACCTCCAACATTTTCATCCTCTCCCAAAATGACATTTTTGATCACTGGAGTTCTTCGTTTTCAAAGGTATTTGCAATGAACAAAAAAAGCACTTATCTCCGATGTTTGCAAAAGCCGTTTTTTTTCCCCAGAGGTGGGTTGTTTCGGCTTGTTAAAAAGACACCACGAAAAACGTGTGGCTGATTTTTTGGCGACATTTCAGATGGGGGATTACTAGTTTCTCCAGATGGTTGATGAAATTGTTGTTGGTATGATGCGACATATAGCTATTGCTTCTCTCAACTTGGGAATTATGTCAAATGTCTCAACAGGAGCGAACCAATTTCATTGGTGAATTTGCGATTCTTCATCATAAAGAGGTTGGTCATTCCCAATGATGCCCTTTTGTTCAAAATTTCAATGGAAGCCAACAGTGGAGACAAGCAAGGCAGGCCTTTGCTGAAGGGATGACATGATGTAACAGTTGCCCTAGAGTAAAACAAGGCCGCTGAAACTAGGCCTTTTTGGAGAGGGAAAGAGAGAATGATCAACTCGCCCAAAGGACCAAAGCATTTATTTGATTTTTTTGGGGGTCTTGGGGTAATAGATTCCCTCAAAATTGCTCGGAAGTAGGCAATGGCGCAATGGGTATCCCTTCCTTCAAAAGATTTTGAACTGAGTAACGAAGTTTTGGTAACTCCAGATAGAAACAGAACACAGCATATGAGAATCATATTGAACCAACATGGATGTTGGAGCCTTTTGGTTGCATCAATGGATGAATTGCCCTGAATCCTTCTTCGTCGACAGGTTGACAAGAAATACGACAACAGCAGTGAGAATGTGTGCACTAGCAATTTCAAAAATGCCCAACACATATCCAATATCATCCAATATCAACATTCAACAATCATAACCTTCGAACATCTAAAACGCTATGTCCCAACTTTGCCCCATCAAAAAAAAGGCGCTGATTTCCCTTTGCATTCACCAACTTTTTGAGGTCGAACCTATCAAAGGCCAGATTGAGATCTTAGTAGAAGATTCAACTTGTTGGATGCACAGCTGCAGTATCACAGCTGTTGGATGTCAAGTACCAGATGGAAAACAACGTAGAAATACGTGGAATCATCAGGATTTTTTCCTTGGAAACTAACGTGCGTTCAAAGAAGGATATATATATATATATTACTAGGCGGTCCCAGGTTGCTTCAAACACTGTTCGTTTTCAATGTGATTCCTTACTTGGGGAAGATTGCCCGTTGAAACATGTTTGTTCAGATGTTTTTTTAGACCACCATCCAGAATTGGATCATTTTTCGCTTATTGTTCGGGTGCATGAGACAGCCCAATGGACCAGTCAGCTTGACGCTTATTTGATTAGTGATGTAGCACCTGTTTCTTCAGCCGCATCTCTGTGTCTATCTATCTACGTGCTATAGTTATTCATATGCAAAATACAGAGGTGATTCACCATGACCTTTTGATCCCCAGTTGAAGGTCACTTGGTTTTTTGAGAAGCTTTCACTATCCCACAAGCGTCAGCGGGTGCAGAAGTAGGGGTAGTAGACATGTGAGGTGGTAGTGGCTAAATTCACTCAGATACTAAGAAAAACACAGCTATTGGTGAATCAGCCCATTTTGGATAAACTAGCACCCCTGAATGATGCCAACAAAAAATGCATGGAAAAGCACCCATTTTGGATCATTCAAGTGGGGATGATAAACTTTGTTTTAGAATAATTGGTGCCAAGAAACCCTGTAAATACTGGGATAAGCTACCTAGCAACTGGTGCAGGATTTCTTTAATCAACAGTATTGGTGCCATAAAAAGTTTTTTGTCCTGCAAGCTTGAGATCCGATGTTTTTTTTTTTTGTGGCTTTTTTCGGATGATTTCATTTGGAGACGGAGCTTTTCCAAAAACAAATTTCCCAAGAGAGCCCAAGTCTAGGTGGTGGGTTTTAAATGTTTTTTTATTCTTTACCCCGATCCCTGGGGAGATGATCTAATCTGACTCATATTTTTCAAATGGGTTGAAACCATCAACTAGAAGTTGTTTTTGGTTTGCCATCACATTTCGCATCTCTTCGTTGCATGACTATGATGTGGAGGTTCTTTGACTGTTGGTTGAACATTAAAGTGGAATCAAACCTACGGTTTTCGTGCCAAGATGCAGCATGCACAATGTGCGGGTATATCACTTGCAGGTGAAAGGTGGATACATTCTTGGGAAATGGGACGAAGCACCCTCCCTGAAAACTAGCATGTCGCCTGAAAAATGATGGTTGGAAGGGATGTTGGAAGGCGATTTTCCTTTTCCACCGAGTTGCTTCCTTCCCAAGGATTCCGCCGAGCGATAGCCCGGATGGATGGCAAGAAGTGCGTAATTTGCCAAATCTGCCACCGGAGGCGTGAAAAACAGAAATGGCTTTTGTAGAGAGAGTTTTTTGTTGAGGCCGGCAAGGTGGTGTTGTTAAGGTGATCGATAGTCGTTTGATATTATGATATAACCATAGTGGTTGTGTTTGTTTACAGTGGTTTCTTGTTGTCGCAGGTATGAACATGTTGATTTATACTTAATGTAAAAACTCGAGAAACCTGTGGCAACCCAGAGCGCATGACAGCTGTCAACAATTCCAGTCAGAGAAGGTCTAACTAGGCACCTGTTCAATCCTTTTCATCAGTGTATGCATGCATGGAGCAACTGTCAGTCATATCTTTGATTTGTTCAAATCGCGAACAACTCAGAATGACTGTAATACTGTAAGCACTGCACATTTTGTTGGGTGAAGAGATTTTCCATTTGAACTGGTGAAGTGGATGTCCATCCTATCAATCACTTTCACTTTCACCCGGCAAAAAAAAACAAAGGCCTGCCGTCGAGCGTGCCGTGCAGATGTGCTTTGTGGCGTCTACAGTGTGGATGCAGGTTGTAAGATGCTTGGCTGAAGCCATCTCAGCCGTTCAGCTGTTCACCTGTACCACCGGCATACCACCGCTACCTGCTACCTTTTATACAGGTGGAAATGGATTCTGTAGGATGTTTTGGTTTGAACTTTAACCATTTTATGCATGTACAAGAATAAGCGGTACCTATTGGATTAGGGAGGAACACGCGAAAATTGCTCGAGTGTTCCAAGTTCTAATTGAATAGTACGGACCGCACGTGCAACCTGGGACCACTGTTTACAGTTTTACCAGCCTTTGGGCTTCCATCATTTTTGGGGTTGTACACCCACGAAAACTAACGGCTGGAACCCAAACAAATGGTGGTTTGGGTCGATGTTTCTCCATGTACAACGGGGTATGTTCAGGTTCCAGCCGTGAGTTTTCCGGGGAGTGTATATATACATATAACAGGAACAGCTGACAATTGTTGCTGACAGTTGGATCCACTTCTGTGTCGGAAAAAATGTTGTCATCTCTTCAATCTGTTTAGTAGTCTATTAATCACGCACAATCACACATCGTTGGTGACTTAGCAAGGAACTATATGCATGGCATTAAAACTGTTTTTTTGAAGCAAAACGTACAACATAATGTTTTTTTTGTGTTCTAGAGATACGATTTATATAGATGTTAGATACGTATATATATATATATATACATAACTTCTTTATCCTTATTTGACATATGTCAGGCTCTTGTGTTGCATCCATGTCCCTATGGCCAACCATCGGAACCTCGAGATTCAGGTTCCTTGCTCCATGTGGACCCCACCCTTTGAAGAAGAAACAATGCACTTCATATACCAAAGTCGTGGAGAAAGTCACGAACTGTGGTTTGGGGTGCCTTGATGGAATGATATTTTTTTCGGCCACAGAGAGGAATAGATGTTTTTGCTGAAAACAAAGGACTTGTGAAAACAAACTTTCAGGTACCTAAAATGGAGGTACGCATATAAGGCCTATGTAAGGGAATTCCTAGCCCAGAAGTAGGCCCAGCACCTCCTTTTTTAAGGTAAATGGAAAACTTCGGTGACTTGCTTTTTTCACAGACACTGTGTTGGTGAAATGGGTGGATTATGTGGACGAAAAGGATGATGGTGGTGATGTTGTTGAATACCAGCGATATGCTGCCAGGTTAAACTCTTGTGAGAAGGATAGCTATGTACAATTTAATTTGCACCACTCGAAAAGTGGATTAAGTGGCCTCGCATTCGTGAAGCTCAGATCATTAGTTCAGCATAGGCCCAAGTAGCCCATACTAAACAACTGAGCCTGGGAGTATCGATTGTTTATTTTAGCGCTTTACTTGCATCTTGAAACAGTCGGGAACAAAAAATGCAGCTGCTCGCTTTAAGGTACGACCATACCCCAAGATGAGTCACTTTTCAGTAGACCAAGGGAACTGGTGAAAGAACCACTGTCTATGAAACATGTGCACGTGCTAAGCGGACCATCTGATTGACATTTAATATGCTGAGGATCCATCAGAATAGATGTAAATTCCTTTGAGCTCCGTGCTACCAATCCACAGAATATGAAGGGTTCCATAATTGCTATTCAGGCTGTGCCTTCAATTTACAGCTTGTTGAGCATCACTATCCACATATTTATAGTTTCTTGCCTGTCAATGTATAAAGGCTTTAGCCGATCTCAACCCCTTATTCATGCTGTCTTCTAATTTGATGGAATTTGAAAAATGGGTGATGCGACTCATTTAGTAGCAACACCTAGGTCAACCTCTGAAAAATGGATGGTTGGATGGATCGTTTCCCTTTTTGTTAATCCTTTTTGAGGTGACATTCGTTAATTGTGCGGAAGGGTAATTCACTTCACCTTGGGATTAATGAATTGAAATACTGTTGATGGAAGAAATCCCAAACAACCACCTGGGATGGTGCTAAAACCCTGACAATACTGGGATAAACTACCAACCTCAACTGGTTAGCCGGACTTCTTCCATCAACAGTACTTCACCTCGATCTATTAGTGACACCACATGCTTGACTCAACCTGCAACGAGGCGTACTTGTCTCAACCTCACTGGCCTCGTCTCTCGTGTTTGGCGTTATCAAGGGGTGTTTTGCCCTGCAGCCTTGGGGGTGGAAGCAACTACTGTCACTAAAGGAGTGCCACCAAAGCTGAGTTGGATCTATGAAAAGGCCACTTGGAGATTTGAGTTTGTTGGTAACATTTTTGTGGTTGGAAGTATATAGTTGGGACTTCGGATTTTTACAGTTGCAGAAAGCTATGGAATGTCCCTAGCGATGACACAGTATGTGCGCAAGTGAGCGTTTGTAAATGGAGCAAAATAGAGCCCAGGATATTCTGTGAGGAAGGAAGTTAAGTGCAGTGTACCTTTGCGCAAGATAGGGTAGTCTTTTGTCTCTGTCAACCATTATTTCACGTTTTACAAAAGACATTTCTGCCATTTGTGAAGAACCCATATTAGAGAAGTTTCCCGTGAGGATCTCACATGTCCTTTTCTAATCTTTCCTAGAGGGTCCTTTTATCACACTCCTTGGAACCAACACGAACCAATATAAGGAAGGCTTGGGAGATGATTTTCCTTTTCCATGGGAGGGGCAGATGTTAGGTTTTTGAATGGCCACCTTTGCTATTCAACTAGTTGGAATGGGATATATACATTCGATGATAAAAGGCAAAAGACCCTGGTAAAAGCGAGGTGATGGACTTTTCCCAAGAACCTCACTTGAACATGAGGTGATCCGGGTCACATTTTTGTGGTTGTTAATTTTGAGGCTGACAATTCAATTTATGATGCCGTGATGCTTCAGGGGTTGAAACAATTATGTATATATATGAATACATGTTACATATATGTGTACCCCCAGTAATGTTGACTTCTGACTGTTTTTATGCATGTAATTATCATACTTTACCACCTTGAGGTGCGAAAGCGTTTGTGCACAACTCCATTTTGCACCAACACAACTATCGTATCACTCCCAGGTGAACGTGGCCACAGCACAAGATGTTTTCTATTTGCAGGCGCAAATGATATCCTTGAAGCTTTTGTGGGAAAGGTCCTCCGAAGAGCCAGTTTCTGATGAACCCTTATCATGTTGTTGAATCTGATTGAATGGAAGCCTGATTTTTGATGTATTGTTTCAAACTGCAGGCTTGGAGGAGACGTGGGGAGGCACTGATCATCAGGATTTGCGGAAAATCTAGCCACTAAAACCACTAGGAGCTCCTAATTTGGATCTATCTATAGGGGGCCTCAAGAAACAGAGCAATAAATTGAACTGACACAGAGTGTCAAGATGGTTGGGTTGGTGGTATTGGTTGAGCCAATTTGATTGCAGGCAGCTTCCACAGATCCACGTGCCAAGTGTGGTCAAGATGGCCTTTTACTCACAAAGACACCGGGCTCATGGTGGCAAATGGGTGCATGGGGGCCTCCTTGGGGAGCCTTGTATATGTTTAGTAAATGTTGCCTACTTGAAATTGTATGAGTTAAGTTCAATGAGTGACTACCGATTGAGTGGCGAACCTCTCTCAGAATTTTATTTCTGGTAGCTGAAGCAGAGCAAAGAAGTAGATAGTAGATTTAGATAGATTTAGTAGATGTTTTTTTAATGATGTGCGTTTTTTTGATGCATTTTATGCCATCGCCAATTCCGCCTTAAAGTGCACAAGGTTTCTGTGCTTGGATCCCTAATGTGGTTGGCATCAGTTGGCTAGATCTATCCTCAGTCATGGATGGTTTGCAGGCCATTGATGAAGGTCAATCAAACAAAGTGCAAGTAAGGAGATATCCGAAAAATACATCTCGGAAAAAGTGGGTTCATCCAAAATTTCTGACTCTTCCAGATAACATATAGTGAAAGTTTGTTTCTTCCACTTGGGGAAAGCCAAACAAGATGAATTAGGCACTGAAAATTGTCGCAACTTCGGACTTGTCTGATTTCAACCAGTTTTTTTGTGGGTGTTTATTGTTGACCATTAATCATTAATTCCCTTCAATGCTTGGAGAAAATGACACCTGCTTCGAGCTTAGTGTTTCATGGCCCAATGATCCAATGAACCCTGGGGATGAATGGAGTTCCATTCACCGCATCACCCTGGGGGGGGTGGGTTAAAGTGTTGAGTCAAGGAGCTAAACCCATCCACCATGAAATTTTGTGATATACATAGCGCGCTGTAAGGTCTATATAACCATGTTTTGTGAATGATGTGTCACAGTTGGAAGTGGTCAGATTTCACTCTTATTTCCACAGTTTATATAGATGTTTTGATTTGAGGTCGTCAATTTAAGATACCGAATCAGATTTGCAAGTGTTCACTGGGCCCGCTTGCATTTGTTTGCGAGGGCATTCCAAACATATCATTAAATACACGGTGCCCACAATTGTATAATAACGTGAGTGTCTAGGAAAGACTGGTAGCAATTTGCTCGGGCACCGGGGGTTTCCATTCTTCAATTTACTCGAGAAGTGGCACAGAAAATGGTTCGCCGTGTTCCAGGTTCAGGGTATTTTGTCAATTGGGTTTTCTAGCATTCCACTGCCATATTGATGTTGCATGAGCAGGAGCAACAAATCCTGGGACTTCAAGAACTTAACTGTAACTTGTCCTGCAAGTCTACAAGTCACTGTTAGGTTGTTTTGGCTATAGGTATGCGTAGATCTGAAGATATTATATCATTTGCTTGGAGATGGTGATGCTGATTTTTTTTGGGGGGGGCCAGGATCGAAAGAACACTGATGAAAAATTCGCACAGTTTTAAGTGGTCTCTTCATTGGTCATTTCTTTATGCAAGGACTGACATGGGATATCTTAGACTGCTAGGGAATCCTGCAAGAGAGCCTTCCAAAGACCAGCAGAGACTCCAACTAAAGAATGAATCTTGAAGACGAAACTCCATCTCTGACACCCTAACACATCCCCTGAAAATTGATGGTTGGATAAATTGATGGTTGGAAGATGAAATTCCTTTCAAAAACGGTCCCTTCCCACTGGACATGCTATTTTTTTGGGGGGGTAATCAAGGAAGCAAATTTGAAGATGGAACTTTCAACCGAGCCTTTAATATAAGGGATAACCAATGGTTAGCCTTGGAGGATTCCTATAGACACTTATGAACATGTTCTTTTAATCAAGACATGGGAGCTGCCCACATCAATTTCTACAGTGCTTCATGTAAGTAAATGTGTTTATATTTGATCTGTCTAAAGATTTCGTCAAGTACATTTATATACACAGGATATGAATACATGCTTCTTGTTGTTGTCGTGGTTGTTTTACGCACACAAGATTTTACAATGCTTCGCCTTGAAATCCAAATTCCGTCATCTTCGTGTAAAAAAAAAAGTGTTGCGCGGCCCCAGCTTCGTCGCACCATGTCTGGCGTTGAATGGAGTTTTTTACCCAGTTGCATGGGCCCAGACGCTGCAGCAACACACACTGGAAAAACACATGGATCTCACCATCGGTACTCAGCTTGAGACCTTTTTGCAGCCATGTTTGGGGATCTGTTTTGCAGCCATGTTTGGGGCCGGGGCCTTTGCCTCAGGCAAACTATATCGAGCTCTATGGAGAACATGTGGCATGTTTAGAGCTTCAAGACGGTGGTTCCCCAGTGGACCAGGCCTTCAAAAATGGAAAGGCTGCATTGAAGCTTGGTTTTGAGAGGCGTTGGTTTTTACGACGAAGGGAATCACCTCTTGGAAACCTGATGGTTTTTTGTTGGATGCATGGGTAAATGTAATATTTACCTACATTTACTGTAAATAATCAACAAAAAATGTAGGCAAATATACCGATCCCATGGATCCTATGGGATTCTTAAGTCGAAACTCACTTTTAGTTTCATTTATATTTTCACCTCATGAAGCCAAAAGATCAGAAACATAGATGGTGTGCAGAACTGAAGAAGTGACATGTGAAAACCTAATCGTTTTAGGATTTTCGTTGTCAGCCTCCTGATGGCTTTCCAGAATCAAGCCTGAATTTGATATTCAGTTGGCTTCGGGGTGATCGTGTGTAGAAATTGCTGGTGGCTAGCCTCTCTCATACAGAGACATAGGTAGGCCACATAAGTTTAAGCTGATAGAGTTTAAGAAGGAATGTTCATCTTTAGAATCAACTCTGCAAAATAAAAAATCTTTAGCTCGCTTGGTTCCGACGCTTACCCAAGAGATATTACCTTGTGCGGATCTACAACTTTGGGATATTTTTTGATATTTTTTGTATACATTGACTCTGAAGATGACAGTTTTAGATAGGAAGCCACAATGTTACTTTAGATTTTCAGCTTGGTGAATTGCTGAATCATATTTCAATCGCGTATATTTTCTCTTCTTCAACAAAAAAACAGGGGAGCTTTTAAAACAAGAACATGTACAGCATCAATCAGAGCACGCTTCAACAATCATTTAAACAAGCAAATGCATAGATTTATCCCCTGGCTTTTAATATTGTAGGAAATGGGGTAACCCAATCCCGTGTAGAAAATGAGTATTTTCATTTTTCTTACAAAAAAAAACAAGTTATTACCAGCACCTTCCAAGGGGTGCCAATTAAACCCTAAGGGATGGTGAATTGACACCCTTCAGGAACCATTTGAACCCTTTGGAAGGTCCAGGTCTATGATTTTGTTTGCCAGAAATTGTTTGGTGATTAGGGTCTTCCTGGAAAAGTTTTGCTTTGGATTCATTCCTACCTCAATCCCAGGACTGCTAGCCAAAGTACGACAGCTACTGGTCGATCAGTGTGGAGGGGGAACCGCAAATGTCCAGTTTTCACATTTGAAACGGGATATAGTATTGGGACAGGGGTATGTATAAATAGTGACTCAACACCATATCATTTAAGCAAAGCAACGGGCATATAATATTTCTATATAATATGTTTTATATTATATTATATTATATTAAATTATATTATATATATACATGATATATGTAGATTAACTGTAGATGTTGAAGGTCACTCTATGGATTATTTATGTTCATTATGGATTGTGTTGAGACATTGCATGTTGTGTGCAACGATTCTTTGAGAAAGGCTAGGTTATGTTTGGTATGTCTTGGCAGAGCCAACTCCCCTTGCTGTTGGTTTGGGTGGCAATTTGGCAACTCTCTCTTGCCAGCTACTTTTTCTCCAGCACCCAATTGTAGCTCAGTGATGTTCAGTGGAAATTGGCCATTCTGGACACTCAACCTCTCTTTCCGGGACAGCCGTAGGGGTTACAATTTGCTGGGAAAGAGGAAGGTTGGCAAGAAACTGAAGGAAATCATATATGGAATAATTTTGGAAAACACATTTAAGTGTATATGGAGCCTGAACTTCTGAGTCATACTAAGCCCCATTTTTGCCAATATCAATTATTCAGCACATCTTTGTTTTGCAATAGGATAGATTGACAGTTGAATTTGTCGTTGATGTCAATGTGCAAGCGGGCTTTAGGGCTCGCTCTTACACAATTCTCATGGCTTTGAAATACCCGTGGGTAGTTCACTGGTTTTCTTTTTTCTCGGTCCACTCCCATTGTTTCCACAAAAAAACGGGGATGGGAAAATCGATCCAACAGAAGGAGGTTTAGAAAAACCGCTTAGGGAGTGGATCGGCCCTGGATGACCCTGGCGCAGATGCCAGCGCCCTGAGAGATGTTCACTGGGGGGACCCCAGAAGCTGACCCAATTGGTGCCTGAAGATGGCGGCCAAGCCAATCAGGACAAGAACATCAACATGAAATAAAAGGAGTAATCAAGGTATATATATATACATATATATATATATGTTTCCTTTTCAAATGTATTGTTTACACATGTACTCTAAACTTAATGAAACCTTATCAAAACATGTTTATAGATTATTTACATTATTTACATTAACAAAAACATTAGACATGCCTCAGTTTCCCAGACTCAAAGACCAAATGGGGCCCACTTCAACCAACCTGACATCCGAGGATGTGGGTAGTGGATTGGAACTCACCTTAGGACAACAATTCTGCTCAGCAACTTGGACAAAAACGGCGGAAAACTTGGAAATGTTCCATGGATTTTTTCTGTAACTTGTCTAAAATGGGAAAAACCACAACATCAACAAAACTCACCATGGTTTTGGGGAGATTCCATATGAATTTTCCTGTGGTATCTGTTTGCCAATAAATTCCATTCCAAGCCTTGGAGCTTCAAAATCCATGCTTGGCAGCTGAAACAAGATGATCTCTTAAGGAATCTTCTCTTCGAACATTTCCCTAAAGAACCGGACCCTCCCAGTTTTGGGGTCGTCCATTTTTTAAGAATCGGGTGGATGACCGTGATTCTTATGTTTTTTTGTGAGTTGTGAAGCTGCTACAGTATCCCAACTTACGGAGGCAATGAGTAACATTTCAACACATTTCAACCCTTCCACCTAAATGAGAGGATACGCGTGTCCAATTTTGAACAAGTTTGATGTTTTCAACTTTCAACTAGCCAGGGAGATGATGCAAGACATGAGGAGCATCAATTGTTCAGAGGCTGTCATATGATTCTTCCCCAAGGAGTGTACATAGCTCTTTGAAAGCCCATCGATTTCTTCTCTTGCCAGGTATTTATGTTGACCAACGTATCAGTAAAGATTCCCCCCCCCCATTTTCGAGAAAAGAAACGTCAGAGGGCACAGAAACCGCCATTTGGTAATTGTAAGCTTGATGGAACTAGATATATGGTTCGATGCTCTGAAGAGAAGCATGGAACACTGAAATTGAGTGTTGCAGTGAAGTTTGAAAATGAATTCTAGGACTCAAGCTGAACTTCAGCCTGACAAACATGGATACGGAGACCATCCATTGATTGATGGGCCATTCCTGTCTCGTTCACGTGGTTTTGCCATCAACATGTTATCACAAAGAACTTCACACAATTAGTGGAGTTTTGAACTTGAATGAAATTTCTCCACACCCCTAAAAATTAATAGCTGGTTCACCTAAAAATCACTAAACATCTTTCAATCGTAAATAATTTTGAAGCAAAATCATCTGAACCAAACCCCTCCATGATATTGAGTATATCTCCATTCATTCCTTACAGTAATTCTCCACATCAAAAATTCTTTGGTTTTCCTGAACCAAAAGGTGACCAGTTTCGGTTTCCCTCCAAGGCGCCGAAGTTGCTGACGCAGGAAGAAGTGGGGAAAGGTGAAGAAGGTTTAGTGGCTGATGAGGCGCGATGGCTGCCCTCCTGGCGGTGGGGGCGAGATTGCCGAGATTTTGCTGAAAAACAGCGAAATCTTAGGCGTTGGTAGCTGTTGTTGGTTCAACAAGGGTGGAGCATAAAAAAGCACATGTTTGTTTGTTTATTTGTTGCTTTTGTGTTGCTTTTGATATTTTTTGGGTTGGTATTGTGTCATTTTTTGGTTTGGAGAATTCTTATTTATGACTGGCATGTTGCAAGCATTCGAAAGGTACATGATGGATTTGTTCTATTTTCATCACCGGAATTTTACTGTTGCCTGACTTCTATGAGGGAACACTTGACTTGATCCATGCCCTGGCACGACGACTTTGTGGGGAAAGGTGGTCATCGATGATCCAAGTACAACGACATCCAGTGATTTCACATTACATCCCTGTGATTGCTTTCCAACCTCCTGGGGATGCTTGGCTAAGCCTTTGTTAAAAAGGAGTGTGGTGGAAGAGATGGAGTTGTTTTTTAAAGTTTCCCACTTGTGGATGCACTTGCAGGTAGCCAACATCTCCATGTTCTTAGCTTTCTGGTGATCACGGCAATCACCGGTCTATGACTGGTCAATAGTATATATATAATATAAAATTTCTATATATATATGATACATATATATATATATATTCATCATATTTATATACATATATATTTTTTGAGAGGGATAAGGTTAGTTCACACTAATGTTGCACTTCCAGCCTTTGGTCTCAGTGTTTTTACAAAAAAAACAAATCTGGTAATCCTCCATGTCATTGCGAACCATACCTTTTCTCCATGGCACTGAACAACGAGGGTTGATCAACTTGAGTTAGATTCCATCATGAATCAATCTATGCACCGCACAAAAATCCACCTTTGTAGATCCAACTTACTACTCATCACCCTTGATTTCATTGATAAACATTTACTAGTTTGAGGCTGAGTTGTAAAGATTGAACAAGTTGGTTTTGTGAAATTTCATATTGACTGACTTCTTAAGTAATTCAATGAAAGGTCATATATACCTTTGTATGGCCATAAATGACCAGAATCAACTCACCAAACTTGGGGACGAATCTAAGAGTTCAAGGTGGAAACCCCACCGAAGCAGGTGGTAAAGGGGTAAGCCTTGGAGGAAAGAAGCTGGAACAATTCCCCACAAGTTGGTTAAAAAACGACCTTGTAATCACAAAGTAAGACCTTGGGTTGTAAAGAATTTCTGAACATGTTCCTCAAATTTATCTTTTCAAAAAAAACACAAGTGTTTATAAATTCCTGTAGTTATCTAAGAGGCAAACATATTTGTTCTGGTTCTTACAGATTATTTGCATCCCCGGGTGGTGCAAATATTCACCCTGCCGCCAGGACCCAATTCACCCGTGGCGGCTCAGAGTTTCGCAGATGTGCCAGCAGGAAGCAACAACGTGTAACGTGCTTGGCAGGGGAGTGAACCTGAAACGAAGTCTTTACGGAGAAAGGACGTTGACAAAAAATGGAAGATCAATGTGCAAGATAAAAATCAGACAGGATTTTGTTTTTTTCTCTCAGTGAATTGAGACCATGAAACTTTAAAAGTTGGATGAACATGGGAGAGATGACAAGGACACAGTCTCTTTTGTAAAGCATTTACAGTAACCTTTCTTTACAATGATGTCTTTGAAGGTGGTTTTCCAGTTGCCACCTTGCCTCTCGAATGTATGCCGTATATGCTATGTTCAGGGTCGTGCTATCGGACCAGTAGGGCTGTGCTCATGTGAGGCTTTTGTTGAAGCCTGGAAATGTATATCCAGGTAGCCCTAGGGATGCCCCTAGGGGAGTCCAACCATCAGTTGTGGAAGAGTAGATAACAAGATGACCACCATTCCAGTATGGCATACAGATTTTCTTGGTTTTGATACATCAATCTTTTGAATGGTGCTCACCATTTTTGAACTCAAAGAACTTTGTCAGGCAACAATTCATGTTGAACCAAGCACCAAAGACTGTTTTGTGGGCAAAACATATTGAACATGATTGCCGTCACAGAAGGGTCCGACGGACTAGTGGATCTACTCTAAGAATCATTGGAAATGAGCCCAATGAAATCGACGTCTTTTCGGATGGCTTGAGACGGCTTGCAGAATCATCACGACGATATCTTAAACCCAAACAATCCTTCCAAGATGGATCACCAACCGAAGGTCCAATGTGGATGTTTATGATTTTTCAAGATTCAGGAAGCCCAATCCGAGCATTTTTTTGATTGACCACCGACTTGGATGCAATACCCAGGGGGAAGTTGTAATGTTTTTTTTTTGGGGGGGTTTGGGTGAAGGTACAAGTTAGTTTGGATTGTGATTCATGTTTGTTTCATTTTGTTGCGGAATCTGGATCAACCGCAATTCGCAAGTTTTTAATTAGTGGTAGTTCAATCCTTTGAAGCCAAACTCAGGAAACTATCCTTAAACGAAGTGTTGTTTGAATGTGTTTTAATTAGTAATCTAGTAAGATATGTTTTTTTTTTGGGGGGGGGTCCACCAAATACCCAAACCTCAGGCGTTTCGATGTTTTTTAAGGGTATCAATGTTATGCCATCAGACGCCATTTCTCCGAGGTACTACCCTGAAATGGTAGAGATCGTGAAAGGTTCCTATACCTGCGCTCAGAACTCCTTTGTGACAGCCACTCTGACAGAGAATTTCCAAAGTTGTGCCTTGGTTGATGTTTTTTTTTGGTGACAAGTTGGGATGTATACTGTACCTGCATTTTGAATTGGGGATCCATATGATGAATAGTTTTTTTGGGGGGTTGTGTGGGATGAATGATCTCAAGGTGATTACTTTGAAGCTACAGATTTGAAGTTCGAACCGGGGATGTCCACGATCAAGACTAGAAATGTATATTTTGGGTGGTGGTTTCAAATATGTTTTTCATTTTCACCGTTCACCGCTACTCGGGGAAATGATTCAATTTGACTAATATTTTTCAGATGGGTTGATACCAACTAGGTATATTTTGGGTGGATAGCAATTCAAGTAGGCAAAACTAGGTTAAAGTGTTTTTTGTGCGCAAGTGACATCAGATTATTCTCAAGTTGCTTTTGTGTGTGTTCAATTTTGGTTGTACTGAAATTTGACATTTGACCCTTTTGAAGCCTTAAGCCCTGAGGTTGGCACAGGTCTCATCCTTAGGGTCCCAGGTCCCTGTAGAAGCTTCAATTGAGTCACGAGAGTAGCGGCTTGCCGCATCTCCAACATTCTCCAACTCCCTTGACGAAAGGAACCCATTTTGTTTCAGCAAAAAACAATGCTGAGTTTGTGGAGGATACTCAAAGTTGAAAGAAACAAGTATATGCGTATACTGTTTAATATTGCACAATATGTTTATATTCTTGAATTTTTACCTTTGCAGAAAGTATATGTCTTTCCTTTGGTCTGTGCAATATTTTACAATCACATATAACTTCATATAACAACCTGGATCTTCCAAAGGGTGCCAAATGGTTCCTGAAGGGTGTCAAAAAAACCCATCCCTTAGGGTTTAATTGGCACCCCTTCGAAGGTGCTGGAATGTATATTACAAAGATCGGTGATTTGCTTTTTTTCCTTGTTTTTGTGCGCCGAATAGGTCAACATGCCTGCGATCTGGCAGCGAACTGTTCCTTTTTTTGGTATGGAAGCATGGCTCCTTGACCCATGAAAAACTGAGTTGTTGGCAGATACTATTATTCTTTATCTAGTCCCAATTTTGCAGTCCTTTGGCATCCTAATTGTTTCGAACCACAGCCACGAGCTATTCTGCATTTTGTTGTACCTAATCGCTTGGAGAAACATGATGGGAACATGTCCCAGAAGCAAGCTTAAATTGAAAGATTGAAGGATGAAACATTGTTGAATGGATAATTTTGACAGTTTTCTCGAAATTTGAATGTCTCGTTTGGGTCTCGTTTGGATCTCGTTTTTTCTTAGAGTCTGTAAGCCAAGATGTCCGCGCTGGGTAGTAGGTTTCGTGGGCTGATAGCTAGAAACATTGGTTTCCGCATGGAACTACTAGGCACACCTAAGGTGCGCCTGGGCGTGCTTGCCCAGCGGTTCCCAATGGAACGCCGCCTTGAAGAACTCATGTTTGCAAAACAAAACGACATAAGAAAAATGCACTTCCTATTGGAACGCCAATCCTAAAGATAAGTTTTTTATGAAGACCAGATACAGAAAGATGAAACAAAAACATCACAAATCACAATGGGACGCCGACATCCAATGTATAGCATTGGGTCATGTTAACCAGATGCAAAGAGAGACCCTAACAGGTGGTTCCTCAATGGAATGCTTAGGCCAGCCAAC
Source organism: Breviolum minutum Mf 1.05b.01 (assembly GCA_000507305.1). Taxonomy (NCBI): domain Eukaryota; class Dinophyceae; order Suessiales; family Symbiodiniaceae; genus Breviolum; species Breviolum minutum. The sequence goes on from DF239552.1 coordinate 25,591, forward strand.
ACTTGTTTCCAATAAGAGTTGCAATTCCTCTTCGAACTGCAATTAGGAACAGCAGTCACGGAACAATTGCATACCAATTGGAATGTAGAGTAGATATTCATTCTATCTTATTGTAATTCCTGAACTTGACGGTGGATGGTTTTGACATGAAGTTTCCTGACACAAATGCTGCATTTTTTTTGGTATTTGCCTCGGGGATAGATCCTTGGTCTTTAGTTTCTTTGAGGGTTGAAGTCTATAGTCTATTGCCATATGATGAAATCAACAACCTTGGTGCACATGTCGTGCCCAAAAAAACATCGGCGGCACCGGTCGTCGTCCTCAGGTGAAACATATGTTTTGTTTGGAAACCGTGTCCTTAAATAACAATAGGTAATGAATATCATTGGAGCTTTCCCTGAAACAGAAACACCAGAAATTTGAATAAACATTTTGTCTATATATACTGTATGTAAATCTATTACTCAAAAAAGGATGATTATCATAGACTCAGGCTTCTCTACCACAATGCCTTCTTTACAACGCTGCATGTTCCTCACTGGTCTTGGTCGAAGGCCGGGTTCCTTTGCGGTGAGGGTCGAATGGGATTTTCGGTGGCAGTATTTACAAGCAAGCTCTTGATCTTACATATTTGACCCTCGCTGATCAATCGTATCATGCATTACAAGCAAACTTTTATGAGATATCATCATGGGGTGACAGTATTTAAAATCAACAATCAAAAGGTACTGTGATCTTGACATGTTGATTTTGCTTGGTTTGGGTTCTAGTGGCGTGGCGCTTCAAAGCTCCAAAACACCTAGTGGTCTGTATAGGCATCACCCGACCTCCACTGAAATGGTCTTTCAGTCATGGAATCTTCGGAGAAAAAATCAACAAATAGCACCATCCCAGGTGGTTGGCCTTGGGATTTCTGAACCATCAACAGTATCAAGTGATATTGTATACATCCCCGAAGATTAACATCTTGAACACTGAAATCATGATGGTTTTGGTTCAGATGGTTTTCCGAATTTCCAGGGGGGGTATACCAACCGAAACCATGCACTGCCTTGCCTGGCAGTTTCCCAAGGCAGCTCGGGCACCTTAGCAGCGATGCAATCCTGGTGGCCCAGCTGTCATCGTGCAGATCCAGAGTGCCTTGGTGGAGGCGATTGGAGGCTACCTATCCTGGATGACCTATCGGGGATGGGATACCCTCACCGAAATTATGGGTGAGTTAAGAAATATCCCTCCCATAAAACTAACATAGCCATGGGTATTCCTCCATGTTTTATTGGTAAATACCATGAAAAATGGTGGGATTTATTCGATCACCCAGGCGAAAATGAACATGTTTCCCCTAAAAAAGGGGACCACTTTAAAAGGAAATGAACCATATGAACCAACCATCATTTTTAGGGGACATGTTAAATTTCGGAAAATATTAGTTGGGTAGTCCCCCTTCACAGTAATAGTGGCAGCCATGAAGGTTCAGGTTGGAATCTCCAACTAACAAAAACATGTAACGATCCTGGTGATGACTAATACTAACTGGGAAGGGGGGCCAACCCAAGAGTAGTCCTAGGGGGTTGACTTGAGGTATGCCTTGAAATCACTTGAAATCTGATTTTTTCCACAGTGACAGTGGAAAGTGAAGGTTAACAAAAAGGGATCTCAGAGCGTAAACATGCATCCCGACAGCTACTGGGTGGGGAGCACACCCCAAAATGTTCTTCAGTAATAACATAACCCTCCCTTCTGTTGTGAAGAGGGAAATCTCTTCAGTTTGTAAATTCCAAATTGCTCACCCCGAAGCACACAAGTTTTCTCCAAATCCTGGCTCCATCGTAACCAAGGGAACATGACTTCGCCCCTCACAAATTTGGGCAGATAAAGTTGTTATGGTAATTATCCCCATTGGTTATGCCTCGCTGAAATGAGGAGGGTTGGCGTCAAACAACACCCAAGGGTTGGTTACCCACATTCTCAAAAGATTTTGGGGTTACCGACCTTGTTTGGGTGCAGCTCGATTGAAATGTTGGTTTGTCATGTGTCATTGAAAAAGGTAAGAGCAAATGGTACTAAGAGAAGCCCTCATTCTCCACAAGAGATTGGTCAGTCCCCTTCGTTTTGTTCTCTCAGAAGGTTGGTTACCTCCAAAAAACATTTCTCGCATCCAACCGTGTTTGGGAATGTAATGCTTGGGAAACTTTTTACCATCCCCCGTCAACAGGTGTCCTTCAATAGGCATTCGATACCAGTTGAACGTGACCCTTCAAATGTTTGAATGTAATCGGTTTTCGCCTTGCGAATTTCCCGAGATTCTGGGAAAGCAAGAGTACAGAGATATCCCCTTCAACAGGTGCTATTCAAGCTAGTGCTTGGAAGGTAGCATAGGAGGTTGAACTGTTGGTACACAAGTTGTTGAAATGCTCGGTGACCCCACTGGCTCTGAAGGAAGTGTTGGGCCTACTCCAAGCGGAGGAGCTGGGGAAAAGCGAAAGGGATATGTTTTTTAATAGGGAAGAAATGCACCATTGTTTCATCCGAATAGGAAAAACAACATGTACCGTCCAACTTGTAAATATTCGCATATGTTCAAGTATGTTCAAGCAATATATGTATATATTTATAGTTAATTATCCTGCAAATGTGATGCAAGCGTGATCGCTTTTTTAGTACAATTTCAAAATATTGTTTGTATCATTTAGATAGTATATAGTCAGTATATAAACTTACTGTACATCTATTTAAGTTTGTCATGGTTCTGCTTTTTGTTTGTATGGATACACGCGTGCATTTATAAAGATTGGACTATATTATATTATATATAGTTTCTGGCAATATTGCAATTGGGACTCCATGTATTTCAGATTGGTCAACTATTATTGAGTTTCGGCGGGCACACTTGTTGCCCGGGTGGTCTCAACGTCTCATGGTTGATGAACTATTCAACTCTAATTCATTTGGAATGAGCAAGCGTTTGAAATTTTCAAATACAAATACATTACTATAATTACACACCCAGAAAGGTTTGCACTGCAATTTGAGTATGTTTCTGCAAAATTCTGTGAGCCAAGACACGTAAAGAGGTTTCCTGGGCAATCAAGGGACATCTGGTTAGATACAGGGCATGGCATGCTGGAGCGTAGTATTATGTTTGTGGTTGCATGCTGTCATGTACACATCACTCACGCGCGCTTTGTTACTGTTGACAGCCACGTGCGTTGAACGATGCGTTTAAAGGACATTTCTTGGTGCTGACACTGGAGCGAAAATCGCCACTTTGCTGTGATTTCAGAGTCAGAAGGTGACATCACCAAGGTCGTCGCTGGTTCATCAGATCCTTTCTTTGCGTCGGGATTTGATGAGTCAATAGTGTATTGTAGGCAGTCATATAGTGACTTGAGCAGTGGTGACAACAGATCAAAGTGGGTCGAGTTTTTTTTGAAGATAGCTACATCTCACATTTTTTTGTCAAAAACCTCCTAGGTTACCATCCCAGCAAGTCAATATGTGGTGTATTCATAAATGATTTGACTACTGAACAAACATAAATGATTTGACTACTGAACAAACATGTCACAAAGGCATATAGTTACACGCCCCTACACATTCATATATGGATACGATTCCCATTCCCAAATGTGGTGATTTTTTAAATTTTAATTAGACATTATTCCCATGTGGCATTCCCATTCCCATTCCCATTCCCATTAGACACGATTCCCAAGGATAGGTCGACGGGAGGCGATTGTGTTCATCAGCAGTTCATCGAACAGTGTGATTTAATGCTACTACTGGGCGGTGCCCGGGGTCAACGCTAAACGTGGCGACGTTTTACACGTGGGCCGAAACGTGACGTTTCACGTGGTGTGGGGGTGAAATTTTTGGGCCCTTCCAAAACCATGATAGACATTGGATGAGTGGATGACGAAAAAAAACAGTCTGATCAAACATATACCCAGGGATTGTCGGGGTATATGTCAACGATCCATGGCAACTCCATCCACTACTTCAAGTATATAATTGCTTGGTGGTTTCAAGCAATCATGGCGGCTTAAGAAAACATCACACATAGTGTTTTTTTTGTTGACCTTTGATTCAACTGGGGTTGCCTGAGTTTTGGGGGAACTCATCAGATCCAGGAATGTTTGACTGCCTTCGTTGGATGACTTTTCAGTTTGGTGAGACCTTTGGTCCTTCAACTGCTTTGATGTCAGTTGTGATGAGAATGATGTTTTTTTTTTGTCCCAGTAGATTTCTGTAGATATTTCTTCACTGCAGATAGGCAAATTCCGCAGGAAAAACTTGACCTGTCGGAAAGAGAGAAGCCAAAAGATATATTTACTGTTAATGAACCTGTAAGTATTTATCTACTACCTATAACATCACATATTCTGAAACATATTCATATTTATGTATATTTACATTTATTTCTTAATATTTATATATATATATTTATATACATATATTATACTTGTTTTTTGTGAGATATATTTATATGAATAGTGTTTTGAAATGTTTGCATGTATATATTTTAATGACATACATGCATATATTTATATATATATACATACAATATTTCCACATATGCATAGATACATTTGTCATTCACTCAACGGTTGATTGGCGGTTTGGTTTAATTTTCCTTGGGATCCATGAATTGATTCCTGCTTTTGTGAATTTTGGTGTAACTATAGGATTCAATAGATTCAATTCCAAAACAATGAGACAAACAGGTTCCTCAAAAAAAACATCAAAAATTTGATGCACCAATTTTTCCCTCCCCAAAAAACGGCCAGCCAACATGGAGTGAAAAAAAATGTTGTTTTTGTCTCCAAGGTGCTGGAGTGGAACAATGTTTTGGCTGCAAATATGCCAATCTTCACCTGTTTCCTGGAAAACCAAGCATGACATTGTGACACCATAGGGTCGGTGAGTGGGAATTGGCGGTTTGAGGATGTTATCACCGTTTTGGTCATCCGAGGTTTGAACAGATTTTTGTTTGAAATCCAACAAGGATAGACATCAGATGTGCATAACCTGCAGTTGGCGCATTTTTTTAAAGCCAAATGTAGAGCCAGAAAACAATAGATGCACCACACACTTGAGTGTTTTTTGGTATCAGCATTTATTGAAACATGGGTGGGGCCTCTCAAGAAGGGGATGTGTTTCTTGCTCGTTTTTCTTCCAAACAGACATTGACTGATGTTTTGGTGTCCAACTGGAAATACAAAACATATCCCCGGTGGTGACAAGATTCTTGTGTCCCAAACTTTGTAAAATACTAGGTAGGGGGAAGGGTTTTTGTCAGCCCCATCCCTACGTGATTCCCTACTGTATAACACCAGGACTGATCGAGTACATATAAGTCATATGAGGGTCACCGGGAATCTATGGATGTGCGACTTCTTTGATGATGTTATTATCATTCTTGACCCCTACCCGAACGTGAAGATGCTTGTCCTGATCTAATACGGAACTTTCGTGTAAACATTTCAGCCTTGGACATCATCAAGCCCTTGGACGTGGTTCGTTGGAAATGGATTGAAAGTAAAGGTTCTACAAAGACAATCTAGGTGGTGGTTTCGAAACATTTTTTTTCACCCCTATTTGGGAAAAAGATCCGATTTGACTGTTTTTTTTCAGATGGGTTGAAACCACCAACTAGTATTCCCCATAGGAAACAACTAAACGTCGTTGGAAAGACATTTTTTTGGGCACACGGCACACGTATGTGTGAAGTCCCAATGCCTCACGGTATCTAGGTAGCATTTGGAGTTGATTTTCTTCCTTCCGGACGATACATAAGATGGGAACTTAACGTAGGGAGTTCCTTAACGTAGGGAACAACTTCCTGCATCTATCAACTCATAAATCATCGGTTGAATTCCTTTGGTCCTATGGTTGTTACTCCCTCCATTTTTGTCAGCTTCAAGATTTGGTATTTGTATTTTCGTTGTCACCATTTTTGCAAGGCCTTGAGTTCACTGATTTCTACCTTGTATATATGTTATATATATATATACAAATCTCACTCCCAAAGTCGATAGTTGACAACTTGGAAAATCTCTATAAGTTGCGTTTTTCGTTGTAGCTTTTGAAAAAATACCACGAAAATTTGGCGACAACAGAGTGGACCCACTTTACAGCGGACCAATTTGGGAAGTTACAAGGCCAATTTGTGGGAAATCTGGCAGTCAAATGATCCATGCTCGCCTGGCAATTCTGCGAACGTGCCCTTTTTGGGATGGTTATATAAGTGACCTAAGTGACTTCCAACTAGGGGATAAAAAGGTCACTTTGAATCACTTGTTCATATTTAGTTTGAAGTTCCCAGAAAACAATCTTCATTGTCCATTGGCATCATGGTACAGGGACACACCTACAATATAAAGGAGGCTCGTAATGGCGGACCGATTATCACCCACACAGAAAAAGCATGAAAAACCATTAACATGTTTTGACCTGTGTAAGGATGACTAAAAACATCCACTAGAGTACAATGTAAACTTCTATATGACCCATGATGATTATGACCCGCTGTACAGGCTGTAGAGTGATTTTACTTTTTAGATCTATATAAGATCATGATAACTCAATCCAGTAACAGTGGCAAATGATGGGTGGCTAGCGTGCCTCAAGGTTCGGAGATTCCTGGAAACGAAAACGTCGCTTGCCTTCGACCTTTCGCACTGGCACACGCCTCACCTTCTCCTGTTGGATCGAGCGCTACGCAGCGGTGACGCCAACAGATGCTTGACCTTGCTGACGGCCCCGGGGTGATGGGAGGAACGGGATGTTCATGAACAGTTTCTTAGATATCAAATTAATATCCACCTGTTTTGAGAGTAGTACTGTACCATGTTTTGTGAGTTCTTACTTTTTTGTCGATTTGCTTTCGAGTAGTGAAAATACTACGTATGTCCAGATTTGTTTTTTTTCCATTTGTGCGATTCTGAACACGTGTCCTGCTTTTTGCACGTGTTTAATGTAATCTTGTTTGTTTGGTTGAGGATGCATTCACGGGTTTAGATATTATATATTTACTGTAGATACAAACAAAATATTACAGATTTAGAGAGATTTGCATATAGTTTCATAACTTTTGTTTGTGGGCGAGGGACGGCCTAACATTTCTTGGTACAGTATATGCCCCAAAATGCTCTTTGTGATCTGAGGATGTGATCGGAGAGGTAGGTGACAGTCATACCGTCACTTGCACCGGGAAGCATTGGTCGCTTGGTACGATCAGAACCTGCCTGCAAGCCGCAAGGGTCAAATGGGGGAAATTTCGCTCAAATGTGTCACGTCCCCCCCTAAAGCGGATGATTCTGGATGACAAACCCCAAGCATCCAATTACCTTCTGAGAATAGTAATGGAACCTAAATTCCTTGCCGGGGAGGTGTTTGGACACCCTGATCATCCTCTGACAAGGTGAGCCAGGATCCCTAAAGAAAAAAACAAAGGCAAAGTTGTAAATATGGTCCCTCTTTATAAAGGCAGTAGTTTGAACCACAGACAGGTTTTTAAGATTTGGATTAATCATGATGAGGTTCGTTTGGAATTTACCACGGGTTTCGTGAAAGAGTTGGCCTTGGTTTTTGTTGTTCTTCTTACAACCTGGCTAAACACTCATTAAACAAAGCTTCAGTCAATTAGCATGTTTTTTTGGTTGTTTGGGGGGTGGAGGGTTGCCGGGATTTCCGTTGAACCGGAACTTCCCGAGGCATGGACCTGATGGTCGCGAAGGCATTGGTGGCTTTGCATGTGGCGCCTGTGTGGAAATCATGGCGCCGGACTTTGCGAATTATCAGGAAGATTTGAATGTACCCTAAGGATCTTGGACCCTCCAACGGAAGGGTGAATGAACCTGTATGACGCAGGGGTAGGGTCCTCAAAATAACCAGTTTTGAGGGTCCAATGATCCTTAGGGTATGATTTTTTTTCAAGTTGAGAGTGTTAAGGGTGTCGAGTGCTACATTGTTATATGACAATAATGAACATTTGATGGTCTTCAAGAGTTTTACACATATTGTATGATACGGAAGTTAAGATGTTAGGGAAGAACATCATATTTGATCTTTTGCGTTCAGCAAGTGCCACAAAAATGAGGTGGCAGCGACCCTTCATTTATATGTTGGGTCATGATGGGTCATGTTTTGCTTTTGCCCGTGCAGCAAGTGTTTTGGATTACAACCTACTTGTGGTGGGACTATTTTGATACATTTATCGTCCTTCCTTTACATTTAACGCAAATGTGTATATACCAAGCTGATGGTTGTTTTTACTTTGAATTTGTTTTGTTGATCCACTACGTCATGGGATACAACTATGAGCAGTGGGTTCAGCAGGTTCCAATTAGAATTTGAATTCACGTGTCACAAACCAAGCAAAGTCCCAGACATTCCATACCCCTAAGATCTACCCGCTCAACCAGTTCGTTTACACCAAACAAATCTTCAAACATTTGACCCATTCCTAGAGACTACTATGGGGGAAGCACTCTTGTAGTCAAGAATCATCATGTTCAGCTTTTCAGCCCACAACCCCCAAAAAAGCCGACCCCTTTTCAAAGGTGACCCCTCCAAAAAACGTTTCAAACTGTACAAATAACCGCAAAAAATGTTTGTTCAGCTTTATAGCTTTATAGCTGCACAAGATAGATGTTACGTTTGCCAGTTTTAAAGGGGTAGATTGGTGGATAATGGGTGCAATAATCAATGTCGATTTTGCTGTTGATGGATTGTTGTGTCATGGGTGAAACAATGGCTTTAATCAAAGAAGGATATTTGATATTTGTATTTGTTTTAAGAATTTGTTTCTTGTTGTTGTGATCATGACGATCATGATGCTAGTATTTCAGTTTGTTTTTGTTTTGTGTGTGTCCTAGGTTTCTTAGAGACGCTCAATGCGATAATATACAGATCTAGTCCGCATGTGGATATGTTTTAGGTAGTATCGCAACGACTCGGAACTCACTTGGCTAAGGGGACAACGTTCTGAGGTTTTGTCTTCACTGATTCTTCAATTCCCAGTCAGGATTCAAGTTTTAGCACCTTTCCAGATTCCAGAGTTTGTGAGTAGATGCCTGTGTAGTATGCATAAATATATAAATATATTTATATATTTGTATTTATAGATATTCAGATACAGAAAAAACATGTGTAATTTCGGATTTTTCCATGCAAATTATCCCAACCAAACCATAATTGAGGGGAATCTTGTTTCTGCGTGGTGAACCATTTCTCTCTACCCAGATGAACCCACAGCATGCATTGATTTTGTGGTTTTTGTTCAGATTGTCAACCTGCAGGAGCAAAACGTGCAGGAGCTCTACTTTCTACCCAATCTTCAATTTAGCCGCTCAATTCAACTTGGCTGAGAGTGGTCAGAGCAAGTGAGGGATGATTCAAAACTGATGCATGTTGACCTTTTGGCACTGCAGGTGTCTAGCTACCTTCAGATATCAAGTATCCACAACTATGTGACAAAGACATGATGACCCTTGGGATGAAACACCCCTTGCAGCCAAGAAATTAATGGACTGCTTGTTGTATCTCTGTGGCCACCCAAGCTCAGGTATTGGTATTGACCAAGTGCCCCAGCTCCACCAGTTTGCGGGTTTGATGTGACATTGGCCGAGTTGTTGATGATTTGTTCTGGCTAGCAATCTCCAACATAAGCATATTCATAAACTCTAAGGTCTTTGCGGACTTTGTAAGTAAGAATGGGGTTGAAAGGATGAGTTCAGCAACGGTGGGCGTTTGAAGTTCAGATGGACTTATTGGCATGTGTTATCCCTTCATATTTCTGATGTACACGTATGCTTTATACATACATGCATGTTCAGTGGCTTGTATGTCCCACATGCTTATCCCACGAGGCATGGCCATTGAAGTTGACGAAAGCCGGGACTTTGCTGTATCCTGAAGCTTGGTGCTGATTTCAAAACGGCGGTCCTGGCTCAAATTGGTTGAAAGAAACCCCACAATTTGGGTCATGGGTGCCACATTTGATCAAATTGCGGTTCAATCATTTTGAGCCATGCCTGAAACGAATGGTTTGACGCCACCCTCGAAGATGTGCAATGTCTAGGTCCCATCATTGTGAATTCAAAACCCCCTTTCCAACCTGCAAAGTACCATGTTTTTTTTGGGGTTGTGGTGGTGGTTGTTGTTGTTGTTGTTGTTGTTGTTTGCCCTCATTTTCTTCGGGCAATATGTTTTGGGTGACCCTGTTTGCTGTTTTTTTTCCTAGGTCCTTTACCCGTGGGACTCCACCGAAGGGACTTCCAAGATCAGGCTGGGTTCCAAGATCAAGAGGTATGGGGTACGAGATGTTACAAGATGCTGGCTGGTTGGTTGCACAATATGATGAGATAATGATGAAGGAAGGGTATGAAGGGACATCTTGTTTGTGTTCTTCTGAATTTTGAGTGCATTGAACTTGGATGCACTATATAAGTTTGTTGTTTTGAGTGAATGGATGGTTGGATATGGGGTCGTGTGAATGCAAGTAAGAGATTGCAACGGGCTGAAAGCCAGAACCATTAGCAGATACTGCAGATAGATATCATGGCTGTATGGGCGAGTAGATATTGTATGGGCGATCAAAGAAATCCTGCACCACCAAAATTTACAGAAGACCGGTCTTTTATCCCCATTAACATTAACATACACAAAGTACCAACCTGAACTGCTGCTCCCGTGCCGGGTTTCTGAAGATATGATGCACACATTAGCTGAACAGATGATCAGCTTGAGCTTGCCCTGACTTACCTTGGACCAGCAATCCAAGTCCAAGTTCACCTCAGAATTGTCATTCCCGTGGTTGATGAGGATGTGTTGGAGATAGTATATAGGTCAATGCTGCCTACATGATAACAAGTTGGGGTAGATATAATGCAATGTATACTTGGCAATTTTTCCTGAAAGTGAAACTGAACTTGATCCCCTCTCAGGCTCAATGCCTCACAGTGGGAAGCAGAGATTTATAGGGATGCTTGGTGACATGCAGTCATTTTGCGTCATCATGAAGCCATAAAGCATCATGTGTTGGTGGATTGAAAATTGATGTGTTTCTATTTCTTCATGACCTACTCGGTAGTTGAAACTGGTGGATTGAACATTGATGTGTGTTTCATTTGAAACATGCTTCTAATATATGGGAAAATTACGTTTAGTTTATATTTTTAAGTAATATAGGCATGGAATGCCATGGATCTGTTGTGAATTTACCAACTGCCTTAGCTATCTCCCCTCACCCCCCTTTTGTTTCCAAGCAAGAATTGCCCCCTTCCCAAAGTGGCTTTCGGTTTCAATGCCGGTGCATGACCCACTCCCTAAACTAAGCGAAGGGCACCTGAATCCTGAAGCAGCATCAACCAACAAGGGGAAATGAACTCAGGATGGCTCGGCCATGCTGGTGTCTGAAGCAGGTGATTGGGGAGTTCCAGCCAAATGGCCTTGTTTGGAAGGTCTAAATTCCCTTCATAATAAGAACTTCTTAGTGTATAGACATATCAATATGATGTTTCCATGTGCATGGCCAAATTTCACTAGCCATATATTTTGAAGTTTGAGAATGCATGGCAAAACACTTGTGATGTGTGTGTTTTGCCACTACGAAGTGAGACCTTGGTGACATCGCACAACCTTACCGGACCTACCTGAAAGTACTTCGTTTTTGGAACGGGTCTGATTGACAATACATGAATTGGTAGATGTAGCGTTGGTCCTTGGTGTTGGGTTGGTGTGGGTTCTAGTGACTAAGTGACTATTGAATCTTTGACATTGGGCATGGAAAACATTACTGCACCACTGCACCACCTGGGATGTGCAGAACCTGCGGTAGTTAGTAGGATATATGACGAACCTTCACTGGTTAGCCCGGATTTCTTCCATCAACTGGAGAAAATGTGAGAAAAAATATGTTGATATACCTTCGATGCCCTCTTGACAGAAGATATTTAAAGTTTTGGAAGTTGTGGCTTCACAGAGTTTCAACTTCAAGGATTTGGTGACTTACATATAGACTTGTAGATGTGTATATAGTGATTCTGTTCTTCGAATTCAAGTTATAGAGTTGTTTCACAAACCTTGAGCTACCGAGATCGCCCATAGTTGGGGATCAATGTTGGTGCCCTTACATCCCCTTATCGGATTTCAACCAAACACTAGCCTCAAGTAGCCTTAGCTGCATCACCACCGTTGGCTACCCGGGTTTTGATTTGGCTATGGCAGGTTGTTTGCACTGGAACCCGGCATCGTGGCCAAAATGTTTGGGAGACATGAATGGGACATGCTGACGGACGTTGTGTGGCTGATGAGCATATGAGCTTCCGGTTGTGGACAATGATCATTATGACCGTTGTCAAATCTATCCGACCATCTTGGCCTTCAATGCCCATGTTTTACAATCAATGCTTTATACATATTTTTTGCATAATTATTTACATATATAATATATACATTTGCAATTCAGTCATCATTTTTAACCGAAAGAACGACAGGTTGCCCCCATTTTCCGTGTTTCCTGTTCGTAATATGACTGGTTTTTCCTAAGGATCCTAGAAGGCCACCGAGTTGTGCCACCTGGTGCGCTGCTGATCACCTGGGAATCTTTGACAATAAAGTGGAACTGCTTTCAGGGCCAGAAGTGTCCATCTCAGGGGCGTTTTGTATGGTTTTGTGACATGGATTTTGTGATAAGTTATGACAAATTATACACCTGCATCTTCCAAGGGGTAGGGTTTCATTGGCACCCTTTTGAAGGTCCAGTATTTTCTGTGTACATTTAGGATATCTTGGGCTTTTTGCAGTTGTTCCCAGTTTTTTGTTTAGTCTAGGCATGTCTAGGCAAATGAGATTGGAAATGGCTTTAAAGCCACTAGTTGGATGAACCTAAACAGCAGACTCCTCGTTTATATATGTTTATATAGTATCTCTCCACCAGACCATATTCCAGTTGTACTGCTGATATACAGAGGGAAGCATTTTTGAGGGGAGCCAAGGTAGCCTTGAGATAGCCTTGAGTCCAAGTCCTTGAGGCCAAATTTGACAAATTTTCGTAATAGTGAGCGACCAATAATGATGCAAGCCGTCTTCAAGGGGCTTCGGATTGGCAATGTATAGTAAATTTGATGATGTCCTCAGAATATAACCTTCGAAAGCATACCTCTTCCATTGCAGGACACTGTTCTAGGACTGCTCCAGCTTCCAGAATCCTTGCATTATTTGTTTCTTCTGTTCAGAAGGTAGTACACAATGCTTGAAAGACGTTTCAATTGAAGGCCTGTAGTCTGTATCGGAAAAATGCAATGCTTCAACCCGAGGAGATTGTCGTGCAGACATGACTGGAACCTTTCTGTGTAGTTACTGGGCAAAATATTAGAACATCATTTGGGTATCTAGGTGGTGGTTTCAAATATTTGTTTTTATTATTTTCATCCTTACCTGGGGAAATGATCCAATTTGGTTAATATTTTTGAGATGGGTTGAAACCACCAACTATGTATGTTTAGGGGGTGCAGGTACATACACCATGCGTGAAGTCTTTGGGTAGGGCATATCAACTACTTGTATGTAGTTTCAAGCACTCGTGAATATGATCCGTTTTGACTACTGCAGTTGAACCCACTCGTCTGGCACGAAGATGATAGGTTTGTTAAACTGAGGTGTTTTTTTAAAAACACATATATCCATACTCACCAATACCCACCCGTTTTTTTAAATTGCAGATTTCGCACATAGATCGTCACTGTCGTATCGTATTGGGGAGCTTTTTTCCGCCCATGCAGCTACTCATTCATGAGCTGTGATCAAAGTATACCACTAGTACGCCACCAAATTGTCCAATGTTGGCTCCTGTTTGGTGATTAGGAGGGGGTGATGTTTGCAATTTCCGGGATGGTCGGGTTTGTCTCGTGACATCATTCCAAATCTTGTAGGTTTCCAGGTTTCCAATATATGAAATTGGGACATTTCGATGCATGTGACACCTGAAATTACTGTAACCTTTTCAGAACTATGATTAAATGACTAGTCTTGCAGGTGAATGTATATCTTGTAGCAAAAAAGTCCCGAACTTTGTTTCAAAAGTTTATTTCATCAGGTGCATCTTAATGATACTGATACTCATTCTACAACAAACCCTGAGGTCGCTTTGCCGCTGGCCATTGCCTCTTCAAGACAGACAATACTTGGCAGCTCCGAGATATGAAGCAGGCCTCGGGCAGTTTGGATGACATGAGTTGGTTGGATGGCATGACATGGGAGTAGGTGTATCCAAGACAATCACATGAGGATTTGATAGAATTTGCTAATTTCTCTTGGTCGGGGGGTGGTGCATTTTCCCATTGTATGTTTGGCACTGCGAAACAGGGGCACAAACCAACCCACATCTTTATGGGCCCAACCTGTAGACAACAATGTGGAATCGACAAGTTGCATTTCCATTGCTATTGGATTCCCAAGACCAGGTATATCCTGAGACGCAAGATATCAGTTGTTGTATTAATTGGCTTTCAGCTGTGACATGTCTTATCGGGACTGTTGGGTGTTTTTGCTATTTGATGCCTGTCTATTGTAACACCTTGTTGCGACAGACAGATGTGTTCCCCCATCCCCATGTTTCAACCTGTTCCTACAATGTTTCAACCTCTCCCTACAGTTAAGTTTCCATCTATTTAAGAAAAACATACTTATAATATCCTCATTTGCATGAGTTTCAAAAGATTGCAACTTTGGTTGGTACTTGGTATCCTAGATAGTTGATCTGGAACTCCACATTTGTGAAGGATTCGAGTTGACCCAGATGTGTCGCCTGAATGGCAGCTACCTCCGATGCTCCCAAAACGGCAGGGATGCCCGTCGTCTGTCCGACGACGAGACGGGCTAAGCGACTTGGTAGTTATTTGTTTATCCGTCATCGATGATTGATAATTGTTGTTTCGTGTTTCAACATTCAGCATTCATTTTTATGTCTATCATCATCATCATCATCATCATCATCATCATCATCATCATCATCATCATCATCATCATCATGGAGCAGCAGCAAAGACAGCATCAGAAACAGGTTATTTGACGTTACTAGTCGTGCTTCTTTTTAACATCTCAAGCAAGACAACCTAGGAAACCCTGAGAACAAGGGCCCTTCAACAAGCGCAGTGAAATCAGATGGGACCTATGAGAAACGCAAACAAGACATCAAACAAGTAAGGAACACCATGTAAAGATCAATGGCATACATGGCATGCTATGAGCACATCAACTAGCAACAGTTGAGGGATTGAACAAGCCACAGGACAAACAAGGTATAAGGGAAGAACAGGGCGGAAGCATTGCTAAGCTTCCTGGAAAGGGAAAGGCATCACATCATCGAACTCACAAAACAACTATGAAAAAATGAGGGACATGAGGAAACTCTCGGACCCGCATTTCCAGCAACAATCATCACAGAAATTGAAGACAACACCTGGGAACATGAGGGAAAACCTAGGATTTTAACATCATCCAAAGTCAACACAAAAAACACATCCAAAATCAATACTATCTCTTAACCATTAAAACCCTGATTGCAGGTGCTCACGGTGCGTTGGAAGATGGTGTTTTGTTGCAACTCCGTCGTGGAGTGCCTGGGGCGATAGGATGTCACTTGTCGTCCTGATTTTTGCTTGGCACACTTTGGGGCCAACCTGGGTTTGAGAGGACTAACGAGGTGGTTCACCTGAAACTGGATATTCGAGACCAATCCAGAATTTGAACGGACTTTTCGAGGGGTTCATTTTAAGGTACTCGTAGGTTTGTGAAACTTCGGGGGGCGGTCGTAGCGCACAGTGGTTGAGTAAATGTTGTGGATTTCCCCCTATGCTCCAACCATGGATAGTCGGCATTTTTTGGTGGGGATGTGCCGACCCTCGATTTTTTGCAGGTCATGAAATCATAGCCTTGGTGGAGAACTCCAGAAGTCATGGTCAGGAGGTGAACCATACCTTGTCACTGGGATGCGAATGTATGGTTAATTCTGGTCAGGTCTAAAGCTCAAAACATAAAATATATGTATGTATTTATTTATATTGTAGTGATGTTATTATTTTTGTATATTGGATATATTATTCTTATCATATGTATATTATTTGTTCATACATATTATTATATATAGTTTCATTTGATTTTATTTATTAATATTTATATTATTTATATATAATGTTTAGCATTTTTGTTTATATATATATATATATGTTTTTAATTTTGTATATACTATTTATTATAAAAGTTTTTAGCTTCTTGTTTTAGATATACATATGTTGTATGTATTATATATGTTGCATTTATATTTACATATATGTACATGATATTTGTTGTATTTGTTTATTATAGTGTGCATATTTTAGATACTATATATATATTACCAATAGTATAGTATTTATTTATCATTAACATATATAATATGTAAATACATGAATTCTAATAGGTTTTGTTCAACTTCTTTTCAACCCCAATTTATGCCAGTCAAATCTATAATTCTGTTCGATCTCGTAAAGGAGGGAACCTTATTGACCTCCTGTATTTCAATGTATTACTGGGTGGGAGGAAGAGATTTATTCTTTCAACTCTTATTGTCTATTGGGATTTTAGTGAAGGACGGAAAGTTGAAAACTCGGTAAGAGGACCACAATGAGTTGAATACTCATGCATGCCCTTCTAGCCGGTTTTGTGCGGCCAATGCCTAGCGTGGCAGAGCTAGCTCTAGACAGAAGGGAGAAGGACAGGAGAGATAGTGTCTCCAATGCTGGGATGCTTATGGAGTAACATGCCAAACGATGCCATTTACTATTTTTCAAGCATCTTCAATGCTGGATGTCATATAAGGTCCGGTGTCACAAGGTGGAGGTGGTGGTTTTGCCCAACATGTGTGAACAAAAACACACCTTGGAGAAGGTTAGCCATGTGGCTGCTGTTTGAAATGGATTGAAAACACCCCTTGGCCATTAGATCCATTAGAGCCCCCGGCTCGACTTCTCAAAGTCACCAAGGACACCTTCACCTAACGGCGACCCTTTCAACATCCTGGGAACATTCAGTGCCTTAGAAATTGTTGGATGACATGTGGGGTTGTCATGGTTCTCAGCGTTCAAGACGCTGCATTTAAGACGGGGGCCGTTTTGTATACTGCTGCATGACACGCAGATCTTGATGTTCAAATTGGTGGAATGGGATTGCCTATGCAATATGAAATCTTTGATAATCTTTGAATTGTAGCGCAATTTCAACCGTGGTTGAGCTTGGCCATTGGAAATGCTATCCAACTTGTTTCCACGCGCTGTTAGGCCAACAAAGATCGCCACACTGCACTATCTTCTTGTGTTCCTCCCAAGATGTGACTCATATGGCCCATGATGATGGGTTAAGCACAGTACTTGCTTTATTTTGGTCTGTCTGACCCAGATTTGGATGTTGGCAGCAATTGCATGTACCTTAACAGGGTAGAGAGAGCAACTTGCGGCAGACATGAAACAGAAGTTGCAATTACTTAGTAAATTTGTGCGATGAAGCGTCCTCTCCCTGAAATCACTGGGAACATGTCAGATTCCAATGAGTAGAAAAGAATGATTTTGGATGGGCTTGCAATTTCAATAAATGATTTTCAATGACCAGGCTTCCAATAAATGATTTGGGCAATGACCAGGATCTGGGATGATTCGGGATTCCAAAATGCAAAGCCTTTGGACGAATCCCTCAATTTTCCTCACCTTTGCTCTCGAGGTGCCAGAGCCATCTCGAGTGGAGAACCAGATTTTCTCAATTTCTTTGTACGGCAAAACGGCTTTATGACGGACCGATGATTTGAAAACATTTGAAAACAAGTTCCAATCCATCCTTATTGGATAACAACATGTTTTTTTCCAATGATGTGGAAATGCAACTGCGCACGATGAATTTGGACAGTGGAGGTATTCAGATGTGTCACGCCTCTTTTCTTTTATGTAGATATGTTTTTTTTTGTCCCGCAAAAGTTTTACTTCATGACTTAGTTTACCCACGTCACATGTTTGTCAAAGGCCGTGCAAAACAACCCCAAACCCCTGTTGATTCTTTGGAACCATACGTTGCAGTCGGCTTCCTAA
Organism: Breviolum minutum Mf 1.05b.01; assembly: GCA_000507305.1. Lineage (NCBI taxonomy): Eukaryota > Dinophyceae > Suessiales > Symbiodiniaceae > Breviolum > Breviolum minutum. The sequence continues at coordinate 43,710 of DF239552.1, forward strand.
AGTGACGGTTGACCAGCATGGCTCGACCCAATTGACTGATTCAAAATGCTGCGACGGTAGGAGTGCTTGCAATATACTGGAGCAGGGAGCTTGAATGTGGGCAGCTGCGACTCGGAATCAAATGGCTTGAAATGGCCAAAAGATTGGAGATTCCTCCAGGAAGTGCAGTACTAAAAATGATGTCAATTTTTCATGAATTTCTGGGGGAAGCACTGATCGCTGCTAAACTCCATCGAAAGGTTGTATGATTTGCTCTGAGCCTTTAGCGGATGTACCGATGTACCCATTCCTTCAATACAACGAAGCTTTATTGAGACAATTCTTGCCAATGATTGGGGATGTACAAATATGTCCATCATCAGCTTGTTTGCATGTTTAATTTGCAGGAAAGCCTTAAATGACCGAATTTGATACTAAATGACTATAAGTTTCATCCCGGTAGATATGCCATACATGAATGGAGTGGCGCATAAACCAGGAATTCAAACCTTGGAGAATTGACAGCTTTTGGTGTTTGGGTCTCGGCTATAACCTCCCGAAGTTTAACATAGCCCTTGAAAAGTTACCTTCCCAAAAGGAAACTAGTCTTCCAACCATCCATTTTCAGGGGCTATGTTTTAAACTTCGGGGGTGTAACCTGTGGAATCAAAAGGAATGAAGGCCCCCCCCGCCCTAAACATGAAGAGACAAGTTGCGCCATTGCCCTTATTAAAAAAGCGATTCGATGATAGCCAAAGCTCGTTGGTCGTCCTGACACATGGCATCGTGGTAGGGGAATCTACCGAATCTATCCGAATCTACGATGATCATTTGGATTCTTTTGGGGTTCTAGTAGTTAAGGTTTAAGCAACACAATCTTTGAGCAGTCTGTAGTTAACAGAAGATCCCATTCAGCACAGCACAAAGTGTTTTGGAAATCCGAAAACGTGGGACAAAACTGGGTTCAAGACGGTACAAGTTTACTGGCAGATGATTAGTCTGATCAGTTTCTGTAATATGCACACGCCTTGGCAAGCATTCTGTTTTTGTCCACTGATTGCAATGGCGTACGGCAGGTGCTACCAATGGAACCTTCACCATAGAATCTGGACTGCAGCACAAAAGACTGATGTTTGACATGAGGGCTGGAGGTTTTTTGGCCAACAGGACTTTTCACACACATATATATATATATATTGTATGGTAAGATAGGAGAAGTGGATGTTGTCTATTTTGTCATTCTTATGTATTCATACGGCTGGAGTATTTACGTTTGGATTTGACTCCTTTGCCCATTTCTCTACGCCAAATGTCGGGTAAACAACACACAGGCGGGTGATTTCTCATGACTCACACAACCGGAAACCGAGGGTCGCTGAACCCCACACTCCAAAAGAACTTGGAGATTTGTGTAGTGAATTATTCAGCCAGGTAAGCAAACCGCATGTCAGTATGAAGTTTTTTTTTTTTTTCCGAGGAAGTCTTCAAAAACTGCCAGAATTTTGGTGACTATAATTAGTCTAAGTGAGCGATATCACATTTGCAAATCCCGGGCATCAAATTCATCAAGTTGTCATCCACAACAGCTCATCGGATCCCAATCTGTTTTCCTGAAGAGGACTTCACCGACCTTACTGAACAGTGGTATAGGAAGAGGGGAGTCCTCCAAAGAAGGATCTTCATTCAGATCAGGTTTTCAATTTAAGCAGTTTCACCCAAACCCTACACCAGTCTCTCTTGGCATTCGTGGATTTCGTGGCCGGGTCTGCAGAGAAGAGAAGTGACATTAATTCAGATCGGTGACATTATACATCGCCCAGATATTCGCCACACCATGCCATGCACTCAGAAATAAGGCCAAGGCCAGTTATACTCTAGAATTCTAAAATTTCTTCGATTTCTGGCTAAACCATGATAGGTATTTATATATATTATATATGAGTATCCGACTAAGTGAGGTATGACCAAGGTTTGGGGATTGCCATCACTGCAAAACCTATAAGGCTCCACCCTAAAACGATACTCTGAGGAAGGCTTGTTTGCGGTGACAGCAATGCAAAACAGATAGCCCACCCTACTTAAGGATGTCTCTCTGCCATGTACCAATTTTGTTCGTAACTCATATTCATATATACAGCAGAATTATACATTTATATACATTTTATATGGTTTCTCCGATTTTCTGCCTGAAAATTGTAATAATTTATCAATCTTATTGAGGCCTTGCTTTTTAACAAGGCCACCGAAAAAACCCGGTTTCGTCTTCTTTCACAAACCGCCGGCTCCAAGGAATCACTGTTTCAATCGATGCATGTTCAACGTCTTGCTCAGGGCATGGCAATCTTTCTCCAACCCGAAGGCTAGACAAGTGGGGAAGAAGTAAGTAACCTTTATATATGTCCCTGATTTCAAAAGGTGATGTTCTCTATATCCTTTGGGGTAGGTTTGAGGTTCAGGAAGTTGAATAGGATAGGTTTGAACATTCACATGTCTCAATGATTTCAAGAGGCTGACCTTTGCATGAGCCGGTAGGGGAAACTACTTGCAGGCAATGTGACCAAATTTATTCGTTCTTATTGATTCCAAGCGTAGACTATATAAATCCAATATGGAACCTGAAGCGGTTATGAATCCCTGCGGAATAGATAAGTCTTTTTGTTCATAGACTTGACACGTGGCTGGCTTCCGAAAGCAATCCAAAAAGACAGGCAAGTCAGGGGAGTTTCCCCCACCAGCCAGTCTTCCCAGTGAAGGTTATAAGTTTACTACTCATCTCTTAGTAGCCTTAGTAGCATGTCTTACACCTGGTGATGTTGCAAAGGTAAGTGCACCTGGTGACATATTCAGCACCGGGTAACCCCGCCACGCTTCGCCAGGGTTTGCGCAACTGGGTTTGATGGATCGAAATGATACAGGCGGGTTGTCCCAACCCGCTGGATGGATTTTTTTTTTGTGTAACCGGGTAACATCAACCATGCACCCAAGTTAAGGAGGTGAAAATTACTTAGTAAATCAATCATGGTTTACATCCCTCAACAACGGCATCAGCCACAGGCCCTGGGACTTCGGGTCAACTTGGAAAGGTTTCTGAAAAAAGCACCTTGGCGGCTTAGATTCTGGAAATTGGGCTGCATTTCTGAAGTGTATTATGGCGGGGCAATGTTGCAACTTAGAACCTTTCATTTGGAGTACAGTCAAGACTGAATATATAGTTAAGTTACATACGCATCATGCATCAATATAGATAGAATATATTAAAATCAATGTATTTCAATTTATCATACTGGATATACATTTGAACACGTACAACTCAAGACTCGAAGCAGAATGAAGCAAATTTTCATGAATCAAAGCGTGAACTTAGATACATCAGCCGACTGCCTTCCCTATCAGGAAATTGGCCGCTGACGGAGAAGCAATTCGTCCGCCCCATGTTTGAATTCTGCTTATGTTTTTCTGTGCAAAGTTTTTCCTTTACGAAGCATTTGTATTCCCTGTCCCTCGGGAGTGAGTGCCTGACTTTTATTTTTGCAATTATATTCCAGTATAGCTTATTGGTTATGATCACGTATAGGTACACGATTTGGAGCCTTAATCACAAAGCTGCAGCTGAAATCACACTGATAGCGCAGTTTTGCTCAAAATTTGCATTCCATGAAAACATTTTTTTGATGCTATAGGACTGCACTCTTTTTTCCTGCACAATTGAAAATAATGAGTCAGTTAGTACACTTCTCGATGTTGCAATCATCTCCCTGATGAGTGGAATCTCGCAAGTACACAGGCACAAATCACAACAAATTTGCTCCTTGTAGGCAGCGGTCATGGAGATGATCAAAGGTCCATGTTCATACCCAGTTTCACAAGCGAATTTGTAAAAAAAGCACGTTTTCCATGGCGCAAATGCATGCATGTTTCTTTAAAATCCTACGGAATCATGCCGCAACTATTGGATTTGGTTCATAGATTCCATCTTCGAAGCCCAGGATCTTGCTACCTCTCGGCTATGAACAATATAAGTTTATCTGACCCCGATGACGACCGCTCGCAGTGTCTTGGCGGGTCATAGCCAGCATGGCCATAGCTGGCTGATGGCAGGTTTTATGAGGTTCAAGAAAATGACAAGCTTAACAACGCTGGATCACTGAACCAAACAAAAGATACCAAGCTGCGGTAACATACGGCAAACAAAGCGACTGTTCGAAAAATTCATGGAAGGTTTCTACATGTTTCTACAAACAAAGCTCTATACATACCTTGGTGCACCTGTAAATTTGGTCAAATCATGAGACTTATTAGCGGGTTTTCAGAAACCAGACAGGGACCAAGTTGACCAATCTTGATGTGGCAGCTAATAGCGTTTATTTGATTTTATTTGTATATCAAGATTTAACAGCCAATCTATAATAACCACTGTCGACTTAACATCACCGCATCCTGAGGTGATTTTATCCATTGAACAAGACTTGTTTGGAGTGAGTGGTTGAAATTTAGACAGTTGATCATAGATTTTGGATTTCATTGATTTGTTGGGAGCTGTGAGTACCATTCAAAAGGATCATTTGAAGGAACTTTCTCAAGAGGTCACATTATGCCTTGGTTTTGACATCCAATTTCAATGAAGCTTGTTGTTTCATGTTTATTTTTGCCTCCGGATATCTCATTCAATCTTGGGCATCTTGGACCAAGGTTGTCCAGCCTGTTGAATGGATGCGGAACCTCACCTGTAGCACAGGTGCTGGGGTGATTTGTTGGTGAAATTGTTGACCTTCAAAGAGCACCAAATGGTGCGTTCTGGGATGGAAGAAAAGGCATGGATCCCAACGTTTTCAAAATTGTCAGATGTGTTTGATCAGTGCAACTGAAAACTTCAGAAATCTAGAAGGTAGCCTTGACAAAATCGTTTTTTAGAAGGCAAAATATGATATGATCACCTGATATCACCTGCAATGCTGCCGGTAAGGATATCCCTACTTTGGGCGTTGACCTAATGGATTGATTTCACCGAGCACCGGGCGGCGAAAGTCACCACGGAATGACTTGTGACTTGCTGAGTCCCATTTACTGTAAAGAAAACGAATCGAGTCCGCGAAAAATTACCCACCGGAGGTACCGTACTACTTCTTTAGTTCCGACATGGCCTTGTACGGAACGACTTTCGCAACTTTTCTGATTTTTTTTCTGAAGTGAGCGGAGGGGCTGGATGGGGCTGGTGGGTGGATGACTTGTTTGGTGAAATTGGGTAGCCTTATTGAGAGTGAAAATACCAGCAGTGCTAGTGCTGGTGGTTGAAATACCGGACGTCATGGATTTTTTTGTTGTTTCCATTCCTGACTCTATGACCTATATAACCCAAACAAATGATACAGATGAACATGGAACCACTGCATATATATATATATACATTGCTGACTCGCTGTGCTATGTAATGTTTGTTTCTCTCCTAGTTCTGCGCATACCCTATCCGCCTCTTGGTGTTTTTTCTCCACGACACCTCAGCCGTGGAGAAGGTGACAATACTATATTTACCCAGACACCACAGAATAGCGACAAAATTGGCAGAATCTCTATTTGAATATATAAATATATATATATATAGATAGATATATATTTATATTCTTATTTAGAGCATTATATATAGAGCTATGGTGCAAAAAAGACCTATGGTGGAATGTGCCCAATATGAAGACAAACATTTCCAAATTGTCGGAGCATTTGATCAAACTCAGTATGCAACAGAAGGCCCGAAGGTTCCATGGCAAGGTTGACAATAGTAAGACCTGGACGGTGAAGTGAATGGCCCTCATTTTTTTTTCGCAAGATCTAAAGGTGAGTAAACCCTTGGCAGGCAACTTGGTAGGGAAAACATTGGGCATGAATTTCCGCCTGTGTATAGTGTGAAATTTGGCAGAAATAGCCGTGACCACACAGCTGATTCAAAACGTTGTGTTTGGATAAGGATTTCCTGACCATTAAACCCACAGAAGGTGACAAATCATGACATGTAGATCTGAGTGCAACTTAATCCATCGAGTACAGTCACTGCATTACATCTGCATTACTATTTTTGTGAAGATCACTAGCAAAAAGACAATGCAGATATATTCATGTTTTTTCCCCACCTGTCAGGTGAGGGTTGTTAGATTTTATGTCAGCCTACTCGTCCTCATCTTCCTCCGCCTCCGCCTCCTCGTCGTCCTCTTGCGACCATGTGACTGCAGCGTGGCGTGCCGGACCGCAACCGCGATCCTGTGAGATCAGTGTTCCGCGCCGGACCTCAACCGCGATCCTGTGAGATCAGTGCCGGACCTCTTCTGTGAGGCCAGTGTTCCGCGCGGGACCTCCACCGGGAAATGTATCAGAAAGAATGTCAGAAGATAGTGTCGGAAAGAATTTCAAAAGATATGTCAGAAAGAATGTCAAGAGATATGTCAGAAAAAAAGAGTGTCAGAAGATATGTCAGAAAGAATGTCAAAAGATATGTCAGAAAGAGTGTCAGAAGATATGTCAGAAAGAATTGCAAAAGATATGTGAGAAAGAATGTCAAATGATATGCCAGAAGATATGTCAGAAAGAATTGCAAAAGAGATGTCAGAAGATATGTCAGAAAGAATGTCAAAAGATATGTCAGAAAGAATGCCAGAAGATGTGTGAGTCAAAACATATGTCAGAAAGAATGTCAGAAGATAATTCAGAAAGCATGTCAGAAAGAATGTCAGAAGATATGTCAGAAGATGATTCAGAAAGAATGTCAGAAGATATGTCAGAAGATAATGTCGGAAAGAATGTCAAAAGACAGGTGAGAAAGAATGTCAAAAGATATGTCACAAAGAATGTCAGAAGATTGCTTCCAGTCAGTCTGCGAAGTTGAGAGTAACAGAACGCATTTCAGGATATGAGTTGTATGTCTACCCTCACCTGACCCGATCAGGCTGACATAAACTTCAACGTGGCTGTTTTGAAATGTCATGGTGGGGATCACTCGAAGTACAGTAAGTTCAACGATATTATTGGGTACGTTTTGCTGAGACCTTGCGACAGCACAAGGTACAATCTGTGTTCTACGTCATGTATGCAGCTTGGATGGAAATGTCTACGGGAATTCGGGAGGTTTCCCGTTGCTTTCGCAATTTGAGTGAGGGATGTCCGAATCGGGCAGCGTATATTAAGATTATGGTTATTTTTAGCTCTTACATGTTGATGTGTGTAACATTTGTAGTGTAGTATGCTAAATGTTGAATCTGAATATGATTCGTTTTGAAAAGGAAACCCTTTTTTCATTCCCTTTGAGTTTCCAGCCATAACTTTTATTCGTGAGAAGTCGGGTTCAACCCCAAGACGGACAAAATCAGTTGCATAGCCAACTGGCTGACATATCTGGTTCGGGTCGGGCTGCCCGTTCAACCAGAAAGTTTTGTATAAGGGAAAACTATTCCCACAAGGTAGCCTGTATCAGCCCGCATCATTCCCCCAATGACCCACTTTTGGCAATTTGGCCAAAAAGTCTGAATCCTGTGGTTCCCCCATGGCTCTCTGATATCGGTCTTTGATTGCAGTGATTTTTCGGCGCGTTTTCTGGGGGTCACATGGAATCCCTCACGCCATCTCAGGAAAACTGATGCAAGGTGGTCACAGCTGAACCCCTTCAAACATGTAGCTCTTTTCAAAGACCTGTTTATGAAGTGTCTTGTTTTCACGTTTTCAAACTGCTCACTATAAACTCTGGGACACAAAACAGTTCATTTCAGTTGCAAAATGCAGCGAATCATGTTTGAGTTGGTCTTGGTCACTCGGTTGCGGATGTGTTGCCTCCCCATGCTACAGAAGCAGGCAGACTCTCATCATGGCTTAGCAAGCTCTTTATGAGCGCCAGCTCTATTTTCTGTGGTAGTACAATGTCAACAACGGATTGAAAAAAATCCCAGCACCCCATTTTGCTTGCAGACAGGGCAAGGGCCATTGGGAGAGATATACGGGCCATTGACATGAGGTGATATGTCTGTTTTTTTAAATAAACATGACTAAATAATTTTTCAAGTATTCCATTCACAATCGAAATCCTTTAGATTTCGAACGCCCGGACATACGTGAAATACCGCCGTGTGCCCCAGGGAACCAATAAGTGCATTGGCTGGAGAAGACAAAGCGTCTTGGGAATGTACTTTAAGCTATTTGATCCTTGTTGCTTGGCTTGAAGCGTCTACGAATCCATCCCGTTACCACTTTAAGAAAATCAAGGTGCAACAAGATAACAATAAGGACCCAGGAAGCATGTTTTGATGCCTTCAAAGTGGTAGATCTACTTGTTTTTTTATTATGAAAGGCGGTGGTTCAGTTGGGTGTTCCCAAGTTTATATTGATTTGGGGGGATATTAAGGGAAGGTGACTCAAATCGGTCACCGGAGTTATCTCTTAGGGGATTCTGAAATCGCCCGTGAAATGATTTGAACATCACTGTTTGATGGGGCGCTAGAGCTACCACGTTTAACCAAAAGGTCCAATGTCTATTCGTTATTATTAGTTACTATCATCATCATCATCATCATCATCATCATCATCATCATCATCATCATCATTTTGAATGGACATAGCTTGAAATATGCTTAGAATTGAACGTGTTTTTTGTTTGTTGTTTGTTTTTCTCCGGGCAACGTTTTTTTTTCTCGTCGGTTTTTCATGGTGTTTTTCACAAAGATCCGTAAAGCTTCACCGAGGTTTTGAGGATGGGAAGGACTACAGGTTAGAGGCTGCATTTACTTCGAGACAGGGATCAAATGGTCACTTGATCTTTTGTTGTTTTTTTGGTGATTTTGAAAAATCCGCAAAAATGGGTTTGATATATACATATATATATATATTTTTTACATATATATCTATATATTTACATATGTATACACAACATTTAAATATATATTTATATATTTTGGGGGTTTGCATGTGTCATTTTTTGTTTGTTCCTGTTGGTATATTGAAAGTTATTGAAAGGGACTGGATCGGCATATAGATGATATATATTGTGTACTGTAACTTCATGTGACTTCCAAAGGTAGTCACTGGACTTTTTCTTGATACAACAAAGCACTTTGAGGGGGTGTCATTCCGGAAAAAAAATGTTTGGGCAATGGATGGTTGTACCATAGGGTACCCGAGTTTAGCGACTATTCGAATTCATCATGGGAATTCCTATCACACAACCATTACACCACAACATTCGAAGTCTTGGTTCAAACAGCATGGAACATCATGGAACGCCGGCTTGTTCTAGAGACGCATTCTTTGCAAGTCCATGTTTGCTCGACTTCCACACAAGCCTCAGCTTGGTCAATAGATGTCAATAGGACACCGTGTTGGCTGCCCCGGTGTGTTTTCCCTGCAGCTGGGTGTTTTCCAACAACTTTGCGCAACTTCCTTGCTGAGATATAGATCAATATGACAACGGCAACATTGGCATAGCAAGTGCCATCAAAACGACACTTGGTGGATGTTTGTGTGATGCAACTGGGTTTGATGAGATCGATGGATGTGAAAGTACTTCGACTGTCGACTAAATCCCGTCTGACACGAGATATTTTAGCTGCATTTAAAATACATTTGGAATACATGATGACTGGTGACAACTCCATGAAATGTTCTTTTTTCTGAGGCCCGATGCTTATTTTGCGTCTCCCAGCTACACTGGCTGGGGAAGAGCAAAAGGAGTTTTGTGGTGGTCAGATTGCCATCAAATAGTCAACCCAAAACATGTATATACTACTGATTATTTCATATAAATCAAAAAAACTATAGATATATATTTTTTGAGAATTGAGCAAAAGGTCCATGAAAGAGGTTTCCTTTCCGTAAGCGTTTGGGTATGTAATGAACAGTCTCGGCTAAGGTTTTTTTGTTTTTTTTCGGAAATGGCGAAAGATTCTTTTCTGGCTAAAGTTTTGGCGAAAGTTCATGTAGACACGTCTAGATTTGCATTGTAAATATAGATGTATTTATTGTTTAGTGTGTATGTTTCATTTTGCAAAAACCATTGGGTGATGTTTCGCGAAAGTTTAGCTAAAGCTTGGCGAAAGATGGCCTTCCCTTGAAAGCTAGGTGGCCCAAACTGTGGACTTGTTGTGTCAGAACTGGCCGATGAAGTTGAGCAAGGACCAATATCTTAAAGCAGAGCGTAAATGTTTAAGTGCAGCTGTCACAGAATGAAGTGTGACAAGGGATCAGACGCCTGGAACAAATTTGAGGATATCACAAATCCATGTTCTTCTTACCAGTCTTGGCCAACATGTACCGCTGAAGATAAGCGTGGGGTTCGCTAAAGATTGGCGAAATATAATTTTTCAGCGCGGGCGGCGTTTTCATGCGTTTTCCACATGAAAGAATTTAGAACAACCCTCATATATATATATTTATATATCTATACCCTTGATGCAAACAACGTTCACAAACATGAACTGGTGACCTACCCTGAATTGTGGGGCAAATTGATGGAATTATTTGTTCAAAAATGCACTATTGTAAAAAGTCTATTGCGAGCATTGACGAATACAAAGGGATGTCTTCAAGAGAGTTACCAGTTTTGCATTGCAAATTTGCACAACCCATTTCACGCAGAAATTTTGCTCAGTCCTTCTTGCCCAACTTATTTTTGCACAGCCTATCTTGCCTAGCTCATTTGACACAAAACATCTAGGATATCCTATCTTGCAGAGCCTACCTCGCACAGCTAGCATGCGCAGCTATCTCGCACAGCTGATCCATATCTTGCACGGCCAATCAATTTTGAACAGATGTCCTGCACAACCCATCTTGAATTACAATTGCGACGACGCATCCTTGTATTTCATATCCCCCGCGCTTTTCACTGTGTGAGAAGTGGGGTTCTCTGTTCAACAAATACATTATTGGATGTATTGCGGAGAAACTCAAAATCATTTGAATCAACCGAATCAATTGGGACTGGACATGTACTCTCGGAGGTGTCTCAATATGTCTGAAGATCATGCCATCACTCATCGCAATGTATGAGTTTGAGGGGTGATAGCGTTTAAATCTAAAGCATAAGATTATGCGCAAAGGGCGCTTGGTGTAGAAGGCGTTTGGTCAAACAAATTTGGTGTGTATAGCCGCAAACCCCCTGTTTTTTCTGGGTTTTTGTTGACTGGATCTTGCAATGTTCTCCCCGGGGGGGGGCGTAGACTCGGAGACCAGATTCCATCAGGTATTATAAGGGAGTGAAGTGTCTCTTTTCCGACAATTTTGGATACAGCAGCTTGGTGGATACGATTTTCTGTCCGAGTTTTCGTTGCACTTTCTTGTAAAAAGGTGGAGCCTTCAAAGAGGATGGTGTGGTGAGGAAAGTTACTAGAAACACAGGATCTTGAATAGACAAAATTTGGTGAATTTCTATTTGAGAAGGCCCTAGATCAACATTAAGCGGTTCAAGTGGGGGCTTCCCAAATAATTATATATAGTTTACAGCCGTGTAACAGAACATGTCGCCATCAGTCTGTGTTTTCTCACGTGATTGTTGTGATTTTTGTTGGGATGGCGGTCAGTAGTGTTTCAACTTGCTGCCCTGATTCTTCTAAGCAAGGAATGAGTGGGAAAACTCGCGGGGAGCCGAACATACTTTGAAGTTAAATGAGCAACGCTATGCTGGACGACAGGTTCACAAGACATGTGAATGGGCCCCTTGAAGGTTTTTTTGATGTCCTTTCTGTTTCTACAAGTCACTTAAGACTTGCTTGACATTACCCTACATGTAGCCAAGAGAGAGATTTTCACTTTAGAATCAATGATGTTGTTACAGTTGAGTTGTCTGAAAGCAAACAGACAATGCTGTTTGCATGTTCACATAGCTCCAGTAGCCTTCAACATGTGGAAACTGGATCGTCACGGTTGAGAGAACTTATTTCAAGTCCAGTTTCCCATCCATACTTGCAGTTGGATTTTGTTGGACCTTATTTCCGACCATGACAGTGGAAGATTTGCAGCCATTTTTTCACACGTTTGTTTGTTTCCAACACCGGGAGATGGTTTGGTGACTGTCCATATTTGATAACTCCTCGTTTTTCAAACAACGAAAAGCGAAACGTGCATTGGAATCAAACCATGCACTTGTCAGGTCCTCGTATTAACGAGTATCCCTGCGACTTGGACTGGGATTGGAACAGTTTTTAGGAACCCTTGCAGGGTTGGTCAGGTCCAGTCTGGTTGGATCATTGTTATCAACTGTTTGGCTGCAACAAATTGATTTATTGGATTTGATACTTCCAGCCAGCACAAAGAAATGAAGGGCGGTTGTCATCACTTCTTGGATGTCCACGCAGCACTAGTTTCAAGCTGAGTTTTGTTGGATGCAAGAAATACTGTACAACTATGGTTATTATAGTTGGATTCTAAAAAAGGTACAGTGTATACTTTGATGTACTACGATGTCGTTCGATTGCGGTTAATGCTGCATGCATTTGTATCTACTTACTTACATTTATATGCATATGATTGCATATGTATAAATTATGTATAAAGTGTATGTGCCCGGTCAGTTCCGAGTCTACTTCAGTGATGTGTTGTTTGCGCTCACTTTCAGCTTTTCAAGCACTTAGCTGGCAGCTACGGTAGCCTCAGTGACATCAAAGTGTTCCTTCTGACTCGTTCCCTTTCGACCTCTTTGTGAAATTTTGTGAACAATTTCTTATCTTGAGATTCAGTATGTGCAGTTCTTCAAATAGCTGGCTGGAATGATTGGCTTTTGTGAGGGAGGAGCAAGGTGTGATCCCCACCCCTTAAAAATGACATTTCCAAGGGGGTCTGCCTAATGGCATTCCATTTAAAATTTCATTTTCCACCCGGGGGGGGGGGGGTTCAAAGGCCATTTTTGTTATTTTGTAGCATCTCCTTTTCAGATGGTATACGGCGTAACGGATGTACACCGCAGCAGTTGCAGCCAAGTGTGGCAACCAAACCCCTGATTCTGTCAGCAAAGCCTGATTCTGTCAGGGGTGTTGAAATGCAGGCATGTGCAACTTTGTTTTGAGACATCCTTTCAGTATCTTTCAGTCAATCATGTCTATTTCAATCCGTCCTGAGAACAGTTTTTCTGGGGAACCCTCCAAAAGTGTGAAAGGGTACTTCAAAATGATACGTACGCCCCATGTAAAGTTTCAACATCACCAAAATGATGTTTCACGGTTTGGTTTTAAAGGTGCCCGTCTTAGTGTTAGACTCAGCCCCAAAAAGGCCAAGAAATGGTGCCCAAAATGACCTTAAGGATCTTGAGGGGGGAACCCCTCAAATTTTATTGCAGTGGTCAAAAATTTATAGCGTTCCCCCCCGCCCCGCCCCCAAAAAACACATTTCCAGTCTTGCCGCGCGTTCCCCAACTTTGATATTGCGGAAAAGGAAAATTAGAATTTTGTAGGGGAAACCTTCCGAAAGTGGGAAACGGTACTTCAAAACGATATGTAATTACTCCCCGTCATCTCCCCGTCCAAAGTTTCAATATCACCACATCGAGAACGCCGTCCAGCAGATAACCTCAAGCACACTCGTACTTGAGCTAAAACACAGGTGAGCCGTAGGACTTTTTAACAAAAACCCTTTGCAGTGCTTTGGGGACTACCAGCAAATTGCACAACCTTGGCTCACGTTGGTGCGATCAAGTGTATAAGGTGTTGAACGGTCGTTTGTCGTCAGGTTCAAGAAATGAAATGATATGATATGATCCTGATACACATTATCTGTAATATTTAATGATATATATAGATATATATNCAAGTGTTGTGTAGAATACATTCAAAGACATGCTCAGAAAACACTGTAAAATTCGGTGTTTTATGCACATCCTATTGGTTTTGTTTTGATGCTTGTTAGTCTTTAATAAGATGAAATAGAAAGAAAATCAAAAACAGATTCCATTTTTAATTTGAGCTTTGTTCACTTCAAAATTGCATACTCTCTGCAGGTTTTGTGACTTATACCTCTCCAAAACCTGCCTGAGAATCTTAAGAACCCTTTGTATACCAATCCAGATAGGACCATCTTTGGAAGGCCCAGGGGGGGCTCTTAGACTTTTTTAGATTTGTTTAGGTTTTCTTAGGTCAGATGTACTTGGAGGGCAGGTTTGTTTAGATTGTTTTTAGGTTTTCTTAGATGTTTAGTTGTTAAAGGTTTTTTAGTTGTTTAAGGTTTTTTTTGGTTTCTTAGGTTTTTTAAGGCTCTGCGACTTGGTGGATTGGGTACCCCCCACTCCCCAAGTTTAGCTTGATTAGCCTTAGATCGGTTGCGATTTGCATGGGTCGCGCTGATCGAAAGCTCATTTCGGTGATCTTCGTCCTTGCTGGGGTTTTTGGAATGAAAGAACTTACGTGGCATAAGACTTCGCAAGAGAAGACAAACTGCCAGGAACTTCCTACGCCATTTGAAAACCGCTCCGGCACACAAGGCTTTTTGCACCGAAATCGTACAATTCGTTACCTTGCTGCTCACACCACGGTTCGATATTGCCCAACCAAGTGTACATGAATCCACAAAGAGTGGATGGGTGGTGTTGCCCATGCCTGTCAAGAGGGGCACTCAACCAGGCGAATCGGAACCATTGCAGCAATTTTTGGCCAGCGCTTCAAGAAGGTACAGTGGTGGCCGCAGCAAGCAACTACTCGAACCAGATCGAGCAGTGCCAGAAGGAAGAGAGAGAAAGAAAAGCAGAAGCAGGCAACAGCATTGGTAGAGAAGGAGAGGAAAGAGACGGAGATCTTGCAGCCGTTTGGGACCGGAGAAACCAGCACAACGGTAGAAACACCTTGGGTCGCAACCGCTCCAACTCGTACCATTGCTGCGCTGTTACCCCAGAAAGCACAGGAGATGAGCAAGGCCACTCCAGCAACCGAGGACAAAACGGATGTTTTGGACAAAGTGGAGTTGCTCAAGAAGGTGCTGACCGACAAGGGGATAACAGACGAAGGAGTGAGAAGGCCTCCAAAGAAGGAGCCCAGCAGCCAACGTTGACACACAAAACCATCAACCAGCTGCAGAAGACGGAGAAACAACTCGCGACATTGAGATTCCAGATCGTGGAGCTCGACGAGAAATAGAAAAATTGGAATCAATTGTGATGCAGACGAAGTTCACGGAGCAGGGTGGCCTTTACAGAGAAAATGCGCCAAGCACCCCAAGGTCGTTACAAAGAGCTCAAGGTGAAGCTGAAGTCTCTTCGACAAGAAGTTCAACGAGCAGCTTTCCTGAACAACGAGGTCAAAGACGACAAGGAGATACTCAATGTCACGGAGATCCCCATTCTCGATCTGGAGGATTCCCAGATGGTTCCTTTGAATGTCTCGAGTTCAGAAGACGAAAGAGACTCGAAAGACCGTTCGAAGGCCAAGAGCAGGAGTCCAAGAAGAGTCACAGCATCCTCACCCTCAAAGGCTCTCAAAACCGGATGAGGGAAAAGAGACTCACCTTCGGAGAGATAGTCGAAGTTGAGATCTTTGACAGGAGGATGTTCAGAGGAAGATTAATTTCTCAGCGCACTTTGATCTACTCAGTGCGTGGGACGGCAAACCATGGGCGCTCTATATGGTGGAAACTATGTGGCACAGGCAGCAAAAAGCTACTCTACGTTTTGGCTGGCAACGGCCGATGAGTAGTGACGGTTCAGAGCATGCGATCTACATTGTGGTCGAGTGCATGGAGATGATCGCTACACTACGCATGGACGAGGTGAAGGAGATCTACCTGGACTATGTTCTGCAGTACCTGAAGGAGAAGGTGTCGGAAGAGCACTACTACAAGAAGTGGAAGGAAGGAAGCAAAAGCCTAAGGTTTTCCTCCACACTTTTGGCTTCAGGGTAGGATACCTAGGCAGGCGGAGTGTTCGATGTGATGGTGCAATGCTTGATCGAGTCTGAGGGCGAGATTCGCAGGACTATCGGAACACTATGGCCTGATTTTGACCTAGGAGACATGACCTGCATGTGGCCTACACCAACACCAGATGCTGAAGGACCTGGAGATCACATTTATCTTGTGGTCGACTTCCCACCCCTGGTGGACCCACTGCATCAAGGCATGATTGCTGTGCTTGGAGATGCTTGGAGAGCTTGTAGCAGCAATGGTTCCTGAATGGAGTTCGTGGAACTGTGTTGTGGAGAGATTTGCTTTGACACATCACTGCGTCCAACGGACAGGGAATCAGTGTATTATGCGAATTGGTAGGTGGTTGGTTTTGGACGATGAGCCATTCCTTGTGCCGGACAATACCCTCATAGTTGTCAACTACAATGTATTGGATGATGGACCTGAACATGTGGATCTGATGCAGAGACATGCATCCCGTGGTCCTGATCTACAACAAGCTTTTGATCATGTACTTCAAAGACGTGTTGAGGTGGAAGGAAGTGAGCCTGATGAGCATGCACTCCTCAGCGTACCATCTGCTACACCGTACAATCAGTCACATCAAGGTATAGACATCCAAGCGACTGATCCATTTGATGAACGCCGTCAGATTGCACAAGCATGGGGGATCTCGACTGAGGACATTCTTGGAATTCATCCAGTTCGTGCTCGTCCTGATGATTTCCCAGCTGACGGTTCACAGCTTGTCATTACACGATGGAGAATTGATGACAACTATACAAGATGTACGAGCACGACGTTCAGAGTCGCAAATATATGAGCCGTCCTAGGGTTTGACCGGGGACTTGTAGACTTATAAGATATGTAATAACATGGGTTATAACCTCTTAACCTATGTTATAAATGGTACAACTTGTCTGTAACTGGATGATTTCCAAAGGATCAGATATAACTAACTTAGCAGGTTTATAAGTCAGTTATGTGTAGCGGCTCCAAAATAGTTATACTGCAGTTATCATAGTTATGAGAAAATGAGTTTTTGAATGTTTTTTATTGACGGAACAGGTGAGTGACCTTCGAGCCTTAGCTGACCGCTTAGTATCTGACGCTGACCTCCGTCGCGAACACGGTTGGTTTCTGAGGGCTGCAGGTTGGAACTCACTCGTTTGAGGGTGCTGCATGGCCCGTGGTGAGAGAAAAAACGGCATTTGCGGTTGTCCGCGGAATGTCCGCGGATGTCCGCGGGATTTGTGGAGGAGTTTCCACATGTCCGCGGATGTCCGCGGGATTCACGTGTGTTGACTCTGAAAGGGATAGATCTTGTCCGCGCTTGTCCGCGGCTTTGAAAAAATGCTGTGCCAGCCTCTGTGTTGTCCGCGGTTTTGTCCGCGCGGTGTTAAAGTTGGTGAATCTTGTTTGTCCGCGCACGCGCGGCAGGTTTTTAGGTTTTCAGTCAATAACAATTCCACTGAAAGTTTTTTTTCCGCAGCCTTTTTGTGGTCACAGTCCACTCTTGATGGGTTAAAAAAAGGTGGAAAAAACTTGCGGGGGTTGGAATACGTAAAAAAAATCAAAATTAGCATGTAAAAACTTACGGCGCAGTTATCACTGACTTATGCATGAGTTATGAAAGCATCAAGATAACTTACTTATAACTTGACTTATAACTCTACAACTACCCGGTCAAACCCTAGTCAGGACTTCCTTTTTGCTTTGTGGGTCAGCGACTATTGCAGGATATCGGCACAAGATCGTTGCTTGGTGTGGCTCAATAATGCTTTGTGGCCAATTCAAGACACAGCCACCCGCCTCATCCAACATGGTGACTACATCAGGATCGCTATCCCAGCGAATGGGGGAGCGACAGTGGAGGATACTTGGCCGTTTTTGCAAGCAGGAGAAGGGAGACACCGAGATCATACTATGTTCTACACTCCTTCACCCTCGGACTACAGCATTACGCCAGAAGATCCGGATTCAGAGACGGAATATGGACTTCCATCTTCTATGTCTGAGCCCGAACCTCATGCAGCCCTCTCCATCTCTGATGCAGTCCACAGTGCGCAATATCGACCTACAAAAACGAGACCCCCAAGCCGACCTCCACAACAAGACTACACTGGCTTCAGTGAGGTTATCTCGCTTTTCCACTGGTTGGACCAAGCTATGATTCTCCCAGAGTGGACCCTACCTGAAGGAGCTTCCTGGGATGCGGCCACTCTCGAGTGGTTGGATAATGAATGGTGGGGGATGCACGTTCCAGAGGAACTCTGGTTCCATACCAATGGATCCAACAAGAAGGAAGGAGCAGGAGCGGCCATTGTATTGTTCGTTCGATCGGACAAGTAGCGCCCCGAGCAAATTCAGTGTGGGCAGAAAAATATCTGATGTTGACCAAGGATGCAGCGGTGCATTGGTTGTGGGCCCTGTGGAAGAGTGAGTGGACCTCGTACTGGCAAGGGACAGCTCTGTGTCTTCCGACATTACCCACAACCACCTACAGGACCTTGATTGATCGTGCCATGAATCGTACAACGACCACTACCACTACCGGTACTATCAGGGAGCTCCACTGTACCCTTACCACTGCGAATGTCCTCACTCTTCTACCAGGGAAGAAGGATCTCAGTGCTTGTGGTCTTCAGGGACTTGTTACGTACAGAAAGCCTCAAACAAATGTTTGAAGATGCTGGAGCTCATGTGGTTGGTATCCAGGAGACCCGAATGAGGAAACTACCAAAAGGAGAAACCGAGAGATATTTTGTCATAGGAGGCGC
The DNA here is from genome assembly GCA_000507305.1 of Breviolum minutum Mf 1.05b.01. Taxonomy (NCBI): domain Eukaryota; class Dinophyceae; order Suessiales; family Symbiodiniaceae; genus Breviolum; species Breviolum minutum. The sequence goes on from DF239552.1 coordinate 62,315, forward strand.
AGCCAATTCACAAGGGCATTATATGGAGTGCAGTTGTGGTTTTCGAAGAACCTTGGATGGACAAGGTCGGAGTCTCTACTTCGCGTATTGTGCACCAGGACCCTCGGCGATTGATTGTGAGTGTGAACGCACCATTCATCAAAGCAAATCATCATCTGCGCACATGGACCACATGGACAAGTTGCTGATGAATGGAAACAACGATGGTGGGCTGAACTTCATCGCTGCATTCCGCCTCGTTTCCAGAATTGGGCTCAGTTTCTGCTCATTGACGCAAATGCACGTCTAGGAGATCATCCTTGCAAGCAGATATGTTTTGGAGATCACCAAGCAGAAGTACAAGATTAGAATGGTGAACGATTGATCGAGTATGTGGACAAGAACGACATCTGGATACCGAGCACCTTCGAGGATTTCCATGAGGGTGAGTCTGGAACTTGGTATCACCAACAATCGGATACATGGTCACGGGGAGACTTTGTTGGTGTCCCTGCGTCTTGGACACTATCTGGATGTCGAAGCAGAGTGATGGATGAAATTGACTTGGCGCTGAAGAAGCAAGACCACAGACCGGCAGCGGTCACTATTGAATGGAGAAGGGATGTTGAGATTGACAAGCGCAACTACAAGCATGTTGGACAAGGTCAGAGGATGCCGGATAGCACGCTGATTTTGCAGGACTTGTATGCCACAAAAGTCAAACTGATGGACGTCGCCAACTACGTGATTGTCTTCCTGAATGCGAGTGGACTATGGATGTGCATACTCACACAGCCTTGCTTCAGGATCGATGGTACAAATGATGAGTTCCGAGGGCTCTTTCGGCTCCCTACGGTCGAGACACGGCTGGCTACTGCTAGACTGCAGTATGTGGCTCGTGTCTGGACGGTAGGCCCTGATACCCTTCGGGAACTTTTATGGTGTGAGAATGCACGCCGGTCAACAGGCTGGCTCCAATCAGTGCGTTTAGACCTTGTGAGTGGTATCAGGATGTGATGGGATCCCGCTCAGTTCTTTTGGAACCTGATTTGGAACAAGCTGCACGAGTTGCGTGAGTCGCCACGGCTTTGGAAGAGAAGTGTCAAGCGAGCCTACCACTACGCAGTGATGCAGGAAGCACTGGCAGCGGATGTTCGTGGGTGGCACCATATCATGCTCTCTGACATCAAGCAGCATGGAGGAGAAGTAGAAGGATACAGACAAGGAACTGATGATGGATCGTATCAGTGCTTTTGTGGGCAATATTGCAAGACACCACAGAGACTTGCTGCACACCAACGTCTGGTCCATGCACGACACGCTCCAGAACATCGGTACATCACTGGACCCAGCTGCCCGGTGTGCATGAAGGTGGCTGTGGACGAAGAACCGTGTACGACTCCACCTTTCTTACATCCCCAGAGCAGGTGGCCCCAACAGGTGTTTCCAAACGCTACTACAGAGTGGATGGCAGCCAGAAGAAACGAAGGAAGGTGAAGGTCAAGACTTCCAGGGACTTCAGTCCCACCACAAAGGCATGCGTCTTGATGCTTTGCAGTGCTACGGTCCTGATCGAGCTTAGTTAGTTTTGGCCGTGCCATTGATGCGGAGATCGACACGGCCACGACAACTATGCAGGAACTACAGGAAGAGCAAAAAGCATTTTGTCAGGGCAGAAGAGATTGATGTGGAGTTGATTGAAGAAGTTAGTCGAGCTCTCGCCCAAGCTACACTTGATTGGTGGGAAAGCTTTCGGCGCAATAGGGACGACAAGGAAGGCCTTTATCTGAGTGAGGAATGGGTCCGAGTGCTTTTCGAGGAATGTGATGATGACTTTGAGAAGCAGGTCTATGACCTGATCTTCAGAGGATGGGGTGAGAACGTCCTCCCTACGTTGGTACAAGGATGGGAAGATGGAGAAGCCGAAGGTATTGCAGAAGCCGTCTACTACAAGATTGTTAAGGAGTACCGGTCTTTTCACCTCGAGGCAGAGAGTGGTGTGCAAGCCAACCGACTTCGAGCTTTTCGACGTCCGCATCGACCAGCCAAGTTTGGGCAACGGCAATGCCACGGTCGTGGAGGACGACACCAAGCTCGACGTATTGTGCGTCGGTATTTGGATGAGGATGGTTGGCACAAGGGGTGTAAGCGGTTCCAATGGAACAATCAGTGCAAGAGCAGGGGATGCCGACGTTGAGCGCTGCAATACACCGCCCTACGTTTCTGGTCGTGCGCCGTTCTCAGGAAGGAGAAGGCGTCATGATTTCCATGACGCAATCATGGAGCTCACGAAGAATTTGGCCTGCGATGTGAAGGTGATCTCCTTAGACACTGCAGTGGACAGCCATTATGGAGGTCTTTCTTCTGACAGCTTTTCATGGGCTGCGGTGATGAAGCTGGCGAGACAATGCAGAATTTCTGCCGCAGTGGCAGGCCCGCCATGCGAGACGTGCAGCGAAGCGAGGTTCCACATCCCTGAAGGTCTGTCCGAAGAAGATCGACAGAAATGGCCAAGACCACTTCGAACGGAAGACTGCCCATGGGGGATCGATGGACTTCGATACCGAGAGATGAAGCAACTGCAAATCGGATCGAGGTTTGGGTTGCAGACGATCTGGCTCTTCGTGCTAATGCTATGTACCGGAGGATGCATGTTGGTGTGAGCACCCAGCCCCGCCCAAACAGCCGGGACGAGCAGCCATTGTTCACCATGCCGATTGTCCGCCTCCTTTTGGCACTCCCAGAAGTTGCACTTCATGTTATCCGCCAGTGTGAGTATGGAGCCAAAGCTATTAAGCCTACGGGCTTGCTGACGCTGCGCATTGGAGGTTATTGGAAATCTATGCAACCTTGGAAACGGCCAACTGCAGAGGCTGAGATTGAGGTGAAGATTGGGCGATATCGCGATGGAAGTTTCCCTATACCTCGGAACTCAAAGAGTATCCTGAGGGTCTTTCATGGAGTCTAGCACAGTGTATAGCCGACTCTTTGTTGGAGACGTTGCGGAAGAGTACATGGCGTTCCAATTTACCTCTGGATGATTTGCTGAGGGAATGGTGTGACAAAATACATCTGGCCTCAGCCGTTATCTGCGATAATGCTCCGATTTTGCCAGACTATCAAGAACGTTGATGTCTGGCTCTCCGCTTTTGTCCATAGGATGCGGTGTGTACTTGAGTGCAGGCAGCGAGCTGACAGCTCATACGCAACAATTGGAAAAAACTTAGGTTTCATTATAGTTTTCCTTAGGGAGCCTAAGCCTAAGAAAACCAATGGAACCAATTGGAGCTGGAGCTCACAAAACCTGCATATACTCACAAAAATCAAGAACCAGTTCATCTTTGCCAGTGAGTCCCACATAGAGTCTGAGAGTTTTGATTTTTTGAGTATATGCAGGTTTCGTGACTTTTCACTATCAAAGCTTTTGATTTTTTTGAGTATATGCAGGTTTTGTGACTTTCCCTATCAAAATGTTCGTTTTTTTTTGAGTATACGCAGGTGTTGCGGGACTGCATATACTCAAACAATAATCAACACGTTGATGCCAAAAGTGCACAAAACCTGCATATACTCAAAAAAAGTTTTGATAGTGAAACGTCACCAAACCTGCATATACTCAAAAAAACAAAAAAATCAAGAACCAGTTCATCTATGCCAGTGAGTCCCACATANATGAACATTTTTTCAACAACATTATGAATGATTAATGATACGTTCAAAAGAGGAATTAACATAAACAATTGCTTGACCGCCATTGCAAAGCACATTGTAGAGACCCAGACATGACATTGAATACAAGTAAGAAAATCATTAGATATGTAACTGTATCACCTCACAAAATCACTTATGCAAACTTTCCTCTGAAAGCAACTTTTTATCTTAAAAGGTAGGCCCTGGGGGGAGCCAGCATATTTGCTGTATATATAATATACTTTTATATATTTTTTTTGAATATGTTTTAGTATGTAATGTATTTAGTGTGAGGATCTGTGATGCACCATTAATTTTTCGTCGCAAGGTATCGATTTGAGACGTCCCTAAATGGATTATATTCCTTTTCCTAAAATTTCGAGGTTTGGGCCCTCCCCCAAAGGGGGATCTGGTGTGCTGTTGATTCAACGCATTTGTGCTGTGCCATGAGGTGATCGATCAGAGGCGGGCACACGTTTTGGTGGGCAGGCGCAAAGGGAGAGGGAGGAGCTGCTGTCGTTGCTGTTGTGGTTGTCATGGTTGTCGGTTGTTGTCGTTACCTTGTTGTTGTTGTTGTTGTTGTTGTTGTTCTTGTTCTCGATCTTGTTATTGTTGTTGTTCTTGTTGTTGCTGTTGTTGTTCTTGTTCTTGTTCTTGTTCTCGATCTTGTTATTGTTGTTGTTGTTGTTGTTGTTGTTGTTGTTCTTGTTATTGTTCTTGTTCTTCTTGTTGTTGCTGTTGTTGTTGTGGTTGTTGTTGTTGTTGTTGTTGTTGTTGTTGTTGTTGTTGTTGTTGTTGTTGTTGTTTTTGTTCTTGTTCTTCTTGTTGTTGCTGTTGTTGTTGTGGTTGTTGTTGTTGTTGTTGTTGTTGTTGTTGTTGTAGTTTCTTGTAGTTTCTTGTTGTTGCTTGTTGTTTCATGTTTCTTGTTGTTTCTTGTTGTTTCTTGTTGTTTCTTGTTGTTTCCTGTTGTTTCCTGTTGTTTCTTGTTGTTTCTTGTTGTTTCTTGTTGTTTCTTGTAGTTTCTTGTTGTTGCTTGTTGTTTCTTGTTGTTTCTTCTTGTTTCTTCTTGTTTCTTGTTGTTTCTTCTTGTTTCTTCTTGTTTCTTCTTGTTTCTTCTTGTTTCTTCTTGTTTCGTGTGTTTCTTCTGTTTGTCATGTTTTTTTGTTTTGTGTTAATGGTTTTCCCCCACCTGCCAGGTGAGGGTTGTCGATTGTATGTCAGTCACCGCCTCCTCCTCCTGCTCCTCCTCCCGTCCTTCCTCCCTGCCGGACCTCAACCGCGAGCAGCCACGTGCAGTGTTCTATGCCGGACCTCGACCGCGAGCGGCCACGTCC